>UNPT01000048.1:0-187385 GCA_900536445.1 Hymenoscyphus occultus
TATATATAGGAGCTTCCCCGGAAGTGGGGTCTCTCTTTAAACTGTCACTAGTAGATAGGCTTTCCTATTTGCGACCCCTGTAGCCTAGGGGGGATTTTCCCCTCTAGCGTCCTTTGTCCTGTCTAGGTATGATCTAGGAGCTAGCCTTTAGGTGTTAGTTTCCGCCGGACGTTAAATAGAAATAAATAAATAAATAAATAAACGTTATTCTGTACTCGATATAATAAGTATAAAGGGAGCGTTCCTCGACTTTTATAAACCTTATTTAACCTTATTAACTTATTTATATTATTGATTCTATATACGTAGACTCTAGTATAATATAGTCTACTATTAACTTACTAATCGCCTAATCGATATATAAGAAGTAGTCTAAGAATATAAAGAGTAGCCCTTTCTATATTATAATATATTACTAGAATTAATATATATAGATTATTAACTAGATACTCTACCTATACCTAAATATATAAGTATTTATAAAGAGCTCTTAGGTTTAGTAAATAGTAATAATAATAATAATATATATAATACCTTAGTAATAATAGAATATAAAGAAAGAGTAATCCTTTATTAGTAGTAAAGTATTAGAATCTCTAGTAGATCTTAATAATAAGTAGGCTAATACCTCTATAGTAGATAATAAACTAATAGATAATAAATAAACTATCTTATTCTAAGACATTACCTACTATCCCTTTAATAGTAACTTTATAGTAGAGGATTATACTTAATAGCTCTCTAAAAACTACAATCTTAACTAATCTACTTTTAATAATCTTGATTAATCTACTACTAATTATCTCTCTAAACTTAAGAATCTATTATCTAATAATAATACTACTAGTAATATAGTAAGATTAGCCTCTTTAATAACGTTTATAACTAATACTATATATAGGATAGATCTCTAGTAGTTCTTAAGACTATAATACCTTGCTATATATATATAATAGATTTAACTAATTTAAAAGAGGATATTAATATATTAAGTAATAATATAGATAATTCTAATATATAAATAGTAATATATAATACTATAAAGGATAGTAGTAATAATAAAGGGTCCCTTAGACCTAATTTAGCTAAATTATTAGTACTATATATATTACTACTTTCTAATAACCTAGATATAAAATTAGTAAAATAAGATATAACTAATAAACCTTTATTAGTTTTCTATATAGTATTTAAGCTATACTTTAAGCTAGTATATATTTCTTATAAAGATTGCTAGTAGTTTTAAGAAGTATGGATTATAATTAAGCGAATAAAGCCTTCTATAGATTATAATAACTTAGTAGTAAGTAGATTTTAATTACTACTAAAACTAGATACTCTTGAATATATAATCTAAAGCTAAATCCTTATAATTTATATATAGCCTAAGTAGGTTATACTATACTACCATGACGCTATCTGCTCGAAACCGGTTTAAAACTAGTTTAGAAATAGCTCGAACCTAGCTCGAACCTAGCTCGAAACCGACTCGAAACCGACTTAAAACTAGCTTAGAACCGGCTCGGAACCTAGGAAGCGCTTACGAACTAAGTAGGAGCCCTTATATAATCCTAGTTGAGTCGATAGTAAGCCGGTTTCGAGCTAGTGTTAAAACCGAGTCCGATTCTATAATTCTTTGAAAAGTTCAGGGTTCCGGAGCGGTTCAAGGTTCTGGAGCGGCTTATATAGGTTAAGCTAGGGTTAAAACTAGTTCGAAACTAGTTCGAAACTAGTATCGATACTAGTATCGCTACTTTGAATCACTCGAAAACAGCCTAGAAAAATAAGAAAATCACGTGATTTCGCGTTATATTCGTGCCTGTACTACTCCTACGAATCACGCCCTTTTACGACCATATACTAGCCATGCTACTACTATATACTATGCTACTACTATATACTATGCTACTACTATATACTAGCTATACTACTACTATATGGTAGCTATATACGGGTCGTTATACGAGTGGTCGTTGTCGTACGCTTCGAGGGGAGGGTAGTCGATCGAGTACTTCGAGGGTAGTCGAGTACTTCGAGAGTAGTCGAGTGCTTCGAAGGGAGCACTAGGGGGTATAAGCGTTCGTGGGATAGCCCTTCCAGTTTTCACCTAAACTAGACGATTATAACTTCCATAAATTTTATAGTACGACTTAATTTAAATAATTCGAAGCTATAAGATTAAACTTAACAAGGTATTGTTTATAGAAATCTATTTTTTTTATATAAAGGTCTTATTTTAACTTACTAGTATTATTTCTAGTAGGAATCAGGGTCCCACGAACGGTCACACCTACTAGTAGGAGGGTAGTCGAGTACTTCGAGGGTAGTCGGACAAAGGTAGGATGTTCGGGTAGCCCGTATACCGACGACGCCCGCGCTAGGTCCTAGCGTCGCCTTAGTCCCGGAAGGTTTTAGACTTAATAAGAAGCGGATTTAGACTTATTCTTTAGGTTTAAAGTAGTTTAAAGGTAGTTTGGAATGAGTTCTTAGTTTTAACTCTACTATTAACTTAGTTCTAGAACTAAGTTAAACCCTTAACCCGGTTTCGAGTAAATAGTTATAGGTATATGCGTATATTATTTTATTATATTAAACCTTAGATCCTAGAATTTAAATATACTAAAAACCTTTTATAAGTAATTATTAAAAGGGTTTAATTTCTAGTATTAGTTCTTATCTTTAGTATAGATTTAGGTATTATCTACTAAGGAGACTTTAAAGAAGTCTTTTAGGAGATAATATTTAGTTTATATTCTATATAATACTAACGAATTAGTAATAGATTTCTTCTAGTATTCTTTCGAATATTTAACGCCTTAGAAACTAAGGAAAAAAAGAATAGAAATATATATATCTTTATATTTTAAATAGTTATAGGTTTTTATTATATATTTTTATTATATATTTTTATATACTATTAGATTAGCTAATATTACTAAGTACTACTTTAATATATTTTTAAAAATAATATTAACTTCTCTAATATATAAATTAAAAAATATTAAATTAGAGAAGGTTATTAAATTAAAGAAGGTTATTAACTTACTAGTATTATAAGATAATAAAAGGTTTATTCTTATATAATAAGTTAGATTAAGTGTTTTAATTAGCTTAAAATCGTAAGTAATCTACGCCGACTAAATAACTATCTTATAAGGTTTATATAGGTACTTTTACTAATAATTAGTAGTTATACTAAATAATACTATATTTTTCTTAAAATCTCTATTAATAATTTATAATTAGTTATAAAAGTTATTATAAATAAGAAGGGGTTTCTAGAGAATCCTTATAGTAATTTTGTTTTCCTATAGTAGCTCTACCTTTTTATATATATTAGATTAGTATAAAAAATAATAGAAAAGTATATATAGGTATTTGTTTAGCTTTAGTATTATTCTCTTAACTATAGCTAGAATTATACTAGCTAGCTTATATAAGAGAAAGGAATATTAACTTTTCTTTATATTAATTATATTATTTATAAATAGATTTATTTATATTATTATATATAAATAGATTCTATAAATCTATAAGCTTATTATCTACGTATTTAACTTTTTAAATAATCCTAAATCCGCTTTAAGTCTACTAGAATACTTATATTAGTACTAAGTTAACCTACTAGAAGTTTATAATTTAAAAGGGTTATATTAGGCGTAATTACTAATAATAACTAAATAGTAATTATATATTATTAGATAACCTTTATTTATATCTAATATAATATTTAGTTTTATAACTAAAGTATAATCTTTATTACTTTTATAAGAAAATAGTATATTTATATCTAAAACTTATAAAGCTATTAGGTCTAATTTAGATCGCTTAACTATATATAGCCTAGTATAATTCTATTTATAGCTAAGGGGATAGTAGGAATAATATACTTAGTTCTAGTTTAAGAGCTCTTTTAGTTATATTTCTAGTAGTATAGTAAAGTACTATAGGTAGTATAGCTAGAGCTATAGCGTTTATACTATTTAATAGTATATTTATAATAAAAAGAGCTCGGTTTAATATAACTATATTCTATATAAGAGGGAATAATAGTACTTTAATATTACTAAACTTATAAGAAGGTATTTTAATCCTAGAAGAACTTAAGAGTTCTAACTCGAATAGCGAACTTAGTAATATACTTTAGTAAGGTATATTATTATTAGAATAGATATACTATAATATAGAAACGATTTTATAAAGGAAAATAAAAGTTATATTTTTTATAGAATCTCTAGATATTTCTCTTTATATTTATATATATTAAGTAATATATAGGGTATAACTCTAATACCGGTATAATATAGTATACTATCGCTAGAATTAAAGTAGGTTAGAAGGTATATCGATTAGAGTCTATCCTATAAAAGGCTAAGTATAATAGTAGTAGTAGTAATTATATAAGTATAAAACTAAGTTACCCCGGCTCCGACGTTATATATAGGAACTAAAATCGTACTACTAGATTTCCTTAATACTCCCTCTCGAAACTAGTTTCTATAAACGTAGCTCCGACGTACTATACTTAGAAGGCTTAAAAGCGGTTATAAAGTAGGACCTTACGACCTTATAAAATTATCCCTAAAACGAACTTCTATCTACCGGTCGAATATAAGGTTATTGGCTATAGGAATAAGTAAAGTCGTAAAGAAGAAATACTAGTAATAGCTCCTTTAACTTACGTAGTCTATCATACTCCCGTAGGTTTACTCTACCCGGAATCGCTCCCCCTCGAGCTACTAAAGTCGGCTCTCTCTAGTTCTATACTACGTACTCTCCTAGGTCGGGTTCGCTCTTCCTAGAGTATATTACTCCCCTTTAAGTTACTCCCTATAGAGTTAACTCCCTAGTTCTATACTTCTACTAGTTCTATACTACGTACTCTCCTAGTAGTATTATACTCTCCTAGGTCGGGTTCGCTCCTAGAGTATCCGCTTCTAGCTCCTACTCTCTCTCCCTTCTAATACTTTTACTCTCCTCCTCGGATACTATATAGTCTCGAGAACCGTAGGAAAAACATAGTAGCCGAAAAAAAGATAGCGAAGGGGGTTTTATTAGGTAGGTAGAATAGTAAACTTAACTTTAAGAGAATCGGGATAGTAGGAAATCTATAATTTTTATTATAGATATCGAATATATTTATAGAACCGGGTCGTATTACTATAAGGCTTATTAATTATTATAAGATATTATAACGTATGTATAAAGGCTTACGGGATAAAGGAAAGGTAAGGTAGCTCGAAAGGTATTATATAACGTTTTAAGCTTTTAAATAGAAAAAAGTAAGAATACCCTTTATAGTAAGTATAATAGTAGTTTTTAGACGTACTAGTTAGGGCTCGAAAGGCGCTATATAGCGTTTCGAGATTTAAATAGAAGAAAGTAAGAATACTTTTTATATCGGGTATAATTTAAGCTTATATAGTACCCGTAGTATATAAGACTCGAGGAGTAGTTTTTCTTAGAATATACCGGTCTTATATCTACGGTATCGAGTCCGCGACTCGAGGTAGTAGTTTATAAGAATATATAGGTTGTAATATTCTTACCTAATATCGAAGTTAATAGGGCTTATATTCTTACTCGACGGCCTACTTCCGGTTTAAGGGTAACTAGCCCTAGAGACGGAATATAAATCTCTTCTACTTTAGCTATAATAGTCTAATGAAGACCTTACTTAGCTTAACCTTCGGATACTTAAAACTTCCTCGTAGGGTTAGCGCGAATCCGGGCTTATAACCTATTAAGTAATATATAAGGTATAACCCTAATACAAGAACAGTATAGTATACTATTTCTAGGATTAAAGTAGGTTAAAAGGTATATTAATTAAAGTTTATTCTATAAGAGGCTAAGTATAGTAGTAGTAATAGTAATTATATAAATAAAGAACTAATTTACCCTAGCTCTAACGTTACGTATAGGAACTAGAATTATACTACTAGATTTCCTTAATATAATATATTACTATACGATTTATTATAGTAGCTAGTATACTAAGTAGAGAAAACCTTTTATATCTTTATTATTATATATTTATATATTAAGGTTTAACGTTTCTAGATCTTTATAAACCTACTTTCTAAGGGTTTAAGTCTTAATTTAACCTATATATTATATCTATAAGTACGTATAACTATACCTAGTACTCTCGAGTCTAGAAGGAATAACATCGAATTTTTAATACCTTTTATATAAAGTAACTAGAATATATACTAATTTAGTATAATTCAGTATAATTCTAAAGTTTTAATATAAAAAGAATTATATTTTTAGTTTTTTTATTTAAAAGAGACTCTAGAAGTTATAGTAAATGTAATGGGTTGGTACCCAGGATAAAGCACGGCTATGGAGTAGCTATGCACACGCACGTGCCTTCCCCTCTTTTCGTACCTTGCCGCCATATCGTCAACGCTTAGAGCAAGAAGCTCTGACCAGGCATCAGAGACTTCACTGGTACGAAGAGCCTTCTCTTCTCTTCTCTTCTCTCTTTAGTTTATTCTCTTTGGAAATACATTACCTTTTACTTGCACTGTACACTTTTCATGTAACCCGTGACAGTAAAAGCTAGAACGTTAAACTCTAAATATCTATTAATATATTAAATAAAGTATAAGAATACTTACTATATTAAAGAGGTAATATAAGCATAATAAGTTAGTTAAAGGAATATTAAAACTTAAGTATATATATATATATATTTCTTTATATCTATATAAGGGAGTTTCTACTAATTAGAAAGAAAGATAAATAAAATAGATTTATGTTTATATACCCTCCTATAAACATTTAAGCTAGTTTAACTATTAGTTAAGTATACTTAAGAGATGTTAACTTAGATTAACCTAGATTAAGAAGTATTAAGATATATTAAAAGAGTAAAGATAAAAGTAAGTAAAGTTCTTATATTAAACTAGATTAAGTTAATCTTTAGCTATATTAAGTAATATTATAAAATATTTTAATTTAGATTATAGATTAAATAAACTTAAGTTTACTTAATATATAACTTAGATTAAAAGAGTTTTTAGTAAAAGTTAAAATAGTCTTTAGTATAAGTTAACTAAAAGTTAATATAAGTTAATATATAAAGTTATAAAACTATTAAAAAGGTTATACTAAAGTATATATTAATTATTTCGTTTAAATTTATTAAATAAAAAGTTAATAATTTCTAAAATATATTTAAATATTGGTTCAATATAAGTCTAATTATAATTAGATTAGTAGTTATTTAACTAAATATTAAAGCTTAGTTAAAACTAGATCAAATATAGTTAATATATGAATTTGATTTATTTTTATTAATTTAAATTTAAGATAATAATTATATTAAATCTAATATATATAAAATTATAATTAGACTTATATTATAAAGCTATATAAGTAATTACTATATCTAATTATATATTAGACTATTATATATAATAGTTAAATATTTAGCTTATACTTAACTATTAAATTTAAAAAGATTAAAGTATTCTTTTTGTCTTAAAAAAAGAAAATATAATGTTTTTTTAATTTTTTAATTTTTTAATTATTTTATATAGTAATTAGCTCTAATTTTAGTATTTCTATATATTTTAGACCTTATACTATAAGCCTATATACCCCTAAAGTTTAGCTAAGCTAGCTAGTAGTAGGTAGCGTACTCTATAGTTATAGCTAGAACTAAGGTAACGCTAGAACCTAGTATAAGCGTTATCGATATATAGGCTACCTAATTATCCTACTTTTATATACTTAATAACCCTTCCTTCGAAGTACTTAACTACCCTGCCTTCGAAGTACTCGACTACCTTCCTTTAACTACTCTCTCTTTGAAATACTCGACTACTCTTTTTTTATCTATTTATTTATTTCTATTTAACGTCCGGCGGATACTAACACCTAAAGGCTAGCTCCTAGATGGCATATGATAGTAGCATGGCTGGCTAGCATATGGTGGTGGCATGGCATGGCATATGGTGGTAGCATGGCTGGCTACCATGTGGTGGTAGCGTGGCATGGTATATAGTAGAGCATGGTATATGGTAGTAGCATGGTATATGGTAGTGGCATAGTATATGGTAGTGGCATAGCATGGTATATAGTGGTGGCATAGTATATAGTGGTGGCATGCCATATGGTAGTAGTATAGTATATGGTCGTAAAAGGGCGTGTTTCGTAGGAGTAGTATAGGCACGAATATAACGCGAAATCACGTGATTACGTATTTTTAGTAAGTTTATATTTACTTTAGTAATCTACTTCCGACTATAATCTAGACTATACTAGACTATACTTCTAGTATAATTCGACTATAATTTAACTATATTTTAACTATAATTCGAGTATAGTCTAACTTATATTTCGACTAATTTAGAGAAGTTATCCCGGGGTTGTGTCTACTTAGACTATTAGCCGACTATTATCCGACTATAAGCTAGATTATAATCCGATTATATTCGAACTATATTCCTATTATATTCGAACTATATTCCGATTATATTCCAACTATATTCCGATTATATTCGAACTATATTCTAATAGATTCTAGCCTAGTTTAACCTACTTCTAATTAGAATTAAATAATAATTAGCTTAAAGTTAAACTATATTTCAACTTTAGTTAAAATATAGTATAAGAGGTATTGAAACTATAGAATAAACTTTTAAATATATATTTATAAGTAGGATAATTAGTTAGAGTATAAAGAGCTATAGGAAAGTTAAGAGAATAAAGAGGTCTATATAAATTAGTTAAGATTAATAGAGAGATATATATAGTTTAGATAAGCTATATAAATTAATTAGACTTTAAATCAACGTTAGTATAACTATATCTTATAAAAGATAGTAATAATAATACAAATAATAATTATTAAAATCTAGTAGTACCTTTATAGTAAGTTAATAAAAGACCTCTCTAAACTATCCCTAGACCCTAAAATCTAAGACCTTACTACTAACTTAACCTAGCTATATAAGTACCTATTACTATACTTACTATAGTACCTCCTATAGTACCTCCTATAATACTACTAAAGTAAAGACTAGGATAACTATAAAAGAAGGATAAGAAACAAGGACTAGGGAGGCCTTAAAAGGAAACTATCTATTTATTATAGAATAATAAAGTAATAGATAAGATAAAAGCTATAGATAAGATTAAGGTTAATAAACTTATAAACTATAAAGCTATTAATATTATTAATAAAAATAATATACTACTAGGAGGTATATATATTTAACTCGAAGTTTATTAGAGAAGCTAGAAATAAAAGTACTCCTAAGTATATAAAATTAAAACTAGTTATCTAGGTATAAGATAACTAAAAAAAGTCTCTTATTTTAACTAAATTAACTACTATTTAAAAAATAAGGCAAAGACTAATTCTTATAATTGCTACCATCTTAGGTTTTAGTAAATTCGATATCTTTCTTTATAATATTATATAGATATATACTTAGTTACTTACTAAGCTAAACTATTAATTTTACGCTTATTCTCTAAAAAATCTACTTTAATCTTAGTAGAAGAATAATGTATTATATATAAAGAAATAATAGTATAGTATACCTAAGGCTAGTAACTACTAGTTAAAATATAAGATCTTAATGTATAATACCTATCTTTTATATATAAATAAGTTAAAAGTATATAGAGTTATTAAACTCTAAACGAATAATACTCTTATATTTATAAATCCTAAATTAGCTTAACGCGAATAAAACGAATTAATAACTATAAATTTAACTACTAAGCTTAGAGAGTAATTAATAAATAAGTACCTAGTTAAGTTTAATAAAGGGATTATATTAATAGAACCTAATAATTCGCTACTATTTATATAAGATAAATAGGCTAGGTAGATTAAGTAAATCTATAATAAAGCTAAGGATTTTTATAGAACTTAAAGTAAGGTTAGAGAATAACGAATAACTTAGTAATAATACGAATTATAATAAGCTTACGAAATATATCTAGTAATAGTTATATAACCTAAAACTACGTTTAATCTATTTATTACTATACGAGGCTAGACGGGCTCGAAGGCTTGCCCTCGCCCTCTTATTACGTCTAATAGTCTCTTTATAAGTTAATTTTATTTATTTATTAATTATAAATTAATTCGTTATTAAGTAATTAGGTTATAAGTACGCCTCGCTAGCTACGCTAGCTACGCTAGCTCGTGCGAACTCGCCGGCTCTAAAGTAGATATCTTAGTTAAGATTTTATACTTTAATAATAATAAGTTATTTAATTAAGAGTTAAATACTAAGGAAAAGACATACTTATAAGGCGGATCACGTACTAAGGCGTATAGGCAATATACACCTAGTACCCTACTAAAATTCATAGGCACATTCGTCTAGTGCTTCTAGCCTATACTCTACTAGCTCTAGATATCGTAAGCGTATAGCGAGAATACCGAAATATAGCTTAAATCCTTAGATTATTTATATACTATCAATATATATTTTAAATACAATTCTAGCTAGATAGGCGCGAGAGTAGTTTTAGGTACGACGCTCGATATAGCTAGAGCGTAGCTATACGTTATCTTACTCTTAGCTTAGTACCTCGGTATAACGTAATCTTACTCTTAGCCTATACCCTACTACCTATAAATATTATAATAGTATAGCGAGAATACTAAAATATAGCTTAGATACTTATATTATTTATACTCGATTTATATACGCTTCAAATAGAAGTCTAGCTAAATACGGGCGGGAGAGTAATAGTAGTAGTCGTAGTAGTTTAGTATTCCTATATAGGTGCCTAGGTACCTAGGTACTATTATACTTTAAAGATAGTAATTAGAGAACAATAACTTCTAAATTATATAACTCCTATTATAATAATTATATAGAAAATCTAAGAACGTAGGATTATAGCGTATTAGTGTAATTTATCTTACTTAATTTTATATAAATTTTAGAAGAGTTATAGGCTTAATACAGCCTTGCGAGTTAGATTATACTTTCAGTATTCTTATATATACGATATATATAAGGGATAAAGTAGCCGAGTTATTTACCTTTTATTAAAGTAACTAAAATATACACGTTTTACTCGCTTAAAAATCTATAATCTTATCCTCTCTAGATAAATAAAAGAACCTAGTAAAGAGAATATTAACTAATTAAATAAAAGGCTTAAATAAATAAAAGATAACTTTACTTAAGAACAAAAATATATACTACTTAATAATAAGATAATAAAACTTATATTATTTTATAATAATACCTTTATAAATTTAAAAGACCTAACGTTATAACTTAAATTTATTTTAGTTCTTATAGATACTAGTAGAAGTATAAATCTACTTTATTAAAGGTTAATAGAATATAAAAGAGTTATAAGGAGTATTTTAGCCTCTAAACTATAAGTAGTAGTTTTAATATTGCGATATTTATAAAAGAGGCTGTTAATAATATACTCGATTTACTAATAATACTTAAAGTATATTAGAAGTACTAGTAGTAGTATAGGTAATATAATATAATATAGTAGTAGTATAGGTAATATAATATAATATAGTAGTAGTAATAGTAATAGTATTAATATTATTATTTTAATTTCGAGTCTAATAGCCTTATAGCCTTATAGCCTTATAGCCTTATAACCTTACAGCCTTAGTAGAGTATAGTAGAAGCCCTCTACTAGACCCGCTAAAGGAGAACCTTTAAACTTTAAACTATATATAGAATATTATTTAAAACCTTTCATAAAACTCTTAGTATATATACACTTCTAGTAGATTATAGTTAGTAAAATAGGCCTATAGCTAGGAAAAACAAAAGTATAATTAATTATAACTACTAAAAACTCTATTATATTAGTAGATTAGTATATAAGTATAATCTTTATCTTTATAATTAATTTAATTATCTATTAAAATATTATCTAATAAAACCTACTTAATATTACTAATAATATACTTATTCTTTACTAGTATAAGTACTATAGGTAAAGAATCCTAATTATAAATATTATTATTTATAAGTTAAACTAAGCCTGGCCCTAAGACTATTAACTACGATATAGTCTTTAATAAGCTTAATATTATCAAAATACTACTAAATACTAGTTAATCTTGAAAGTATAAGGCTATTATTAGTAGTACTTCTATAAATCTTTTAAACTATTTATTAAAAAAATATAAAGATACTTGTATTAGTAAATCTCTTAAGCTAAAGTAACCTTTACCTAGCCGACCTAAACTACCTTAACCCTAACCCTACCTTTGACCTTATATAGGCCTATAGTAATTATAGACTAATATAAGTTACCTACTTTATTTATAATATAATATATTCTAATAAAGCCTTTTATAAACTTTATTAACATTAGAGAGATTATTTCTAATAACTTTTAAAGATAATATAATAATAAATAAGTCTCTTACTAATATTATAATATCTAAAGACTAAACTTATAAACTAAGAAAAGTATCTACTATAACTAGCTCTAGTAATACCTCCGATAGTAATACCTCTAGTAATAATATAGCTAGTAGTATTACAACGACTACTATAGCTACTAAATCTAAACCTAAATCTAGTAAGACTATCTTAAAGACTATAAACAATAAAGTTATAAATACTAAAGTCTATATATACTGAAATAAGCCTAGAATAATACTAGTAGAGGCTACTATAAAAGGTACTATATCTATTATTAAGTATACTATATTAGAGAAGGAATTAACTAAATAGTCAGAAGTAAAGAATTAATAATCTTTTCTTATATAATTAAAAAGCTTTTCTAAAAAAGCTCTAGTAAAAGCTATTTATAGAATATATAGGGGGTAAAGTAGGGCTTTCTAATATTAATATTATAGACTTCCTTATCTATAAGTACCTATTAGTCTAATATAGTCTTAAGTAACGACTCTAGGTTAATCTAAATACTAAGAGTAATAATAAAGATATTAGTATAGAAATAGGTAATCTTAATAACTATTCTTATAAAACACGCCCTCTTATGACTATATACTATACTATTACTATATACTATACTATTACTATATACTATACTATTACTATATACTATACTATTACTATATACTATACTATTACTATATACGCTTCGAGGGCTTTATATACTTCAAGGGGAGGGTAGTTAAGTACTTCGAAGGAAGGGTAATCGAGCGCTTCGAAGGGAGGGCTATCGAGTACTTTAAGGGTAGTCGAGTATTTCGAACGGAAGGTAATTAAATACTTCGAAGGGAGAGTAATTAAGCGCTTCGAAGGAAGGGCTATTAAGTACTTTAAAGGGAGGGTAGTCGAGTACTTCGAGGGTAGTTAAAGTTATAAAGGTAGAATAATTAGATAGCTTATATACTAACGGCGCCTACGCTAGGTTCTAGTATTATTTTAGTCCCGGCTATAATTATAAAGTATACTACTCCCTACCTACTAGCTCGGCTAAACCTCGAGGGTATATAAGTTTATAGCGCGAAGTCTAAAACGTATATAAGTACTAAAATTAGAGGTAATTACTATATAAAATAAAGAGAAAATCGTAAAAGAAAAAAGATTTTTTAAAGAAAAATTAATTATTCTAAGTATTTATTAGCTCTATTATTAACCCTTTAGTCTAAAGCTACTTTTAGGCTAATTTACAGCTATTTATTATCTCTAATATATTTTAAAATAGCTCTAGAATTATTCTAAAGTTATTCTAGAACTATTCCTTTATTCTAGAGCTATTCTAGAACTAGAGTTAAAACTTTAAACTAGTTTCGAACTAGTTTTAAACTAGTTTCGAGTAAATAGCCGTAGGTATATACGTAGTATACCGAGGGTAAGGGTAGAATATAAGCTAAAAGTATTCGAGCTTTATATAAGACGTATAGCTACGCTCTAGCTATATCGAGATTCGTAATTAAAACTACTACTCTCGCGCCTATATCGCTCTAGAATTATATTTAAAATATATATAGCTCGAGTATTAAGAATCTAAGTATCTAAGCTGTATTCTAGTATTCTTGTAATATTATTATAATATCTATAGCTAGTAGGGTATAGGCTAGTATATTAAGCGTATAGTTTAAGTATAAAGTATTCTAGGTAAGGTATATAGCTACGCCCTAGCTATACTAAGAGCTATACCTAAAACTATTACTCTCGCGCTTATATTATACTAGAATTGTATCTAAAATATATATAAAGCGAGTATTAATATTCTAAGTATTTAAACTATATTTTTATATTTTTACTATATTATTATAATATTTATAGCTAGTAGAGTATAGACTAGAAGTAGCGTATAATTATAACTATAGATTTTAGTAAGGTAATAAAAGTTTATTACTTACTAGTAAAGCTTTAATATATAATTTATCTTACAAGTATATCTTTTCTTTTAGTATTTAACTTTTAACTAAATAACTTATTATTATTAAATTATAAAACCTTAAATAAAATACTTACTTAAGAGCTAGCGAGTTTATGTAAGCTAGTATAGCTAGTAACATATACTTATAGTTAACTACTTAATAAAGTAATTAATAATTAAAGAATTAATATATAAATTAAATAAACTTATAAAGGAACTATTAGATATAATAAAAGAGTTAGAGTAAGCTTATAAGCTCGTCTAGTCTTATCTAGTAAAATAGTATTTAGAACTTTTAAGTAAGAAAAAACGTATATATTTTAGTTACTTTATATAAAAGAAAAGCATTTAATTATTTAAAGAAGCTTTTATTTACTTATATAAGTTATATATATATATAGGAATACTAAAAATATAATCTAACTTATAAGACTATATTAAGTATAAAACGCTTTTAAAACTTATATAAAATTAAATTAATTAAATTAAACTAATATATTATAATTCTATATTCTCGAATTATTCCTATAATTATTATAATAGAAGTTATATAATTTATAAGTTATTACTCTCTAATTACTACCTTTGAAGAGTAATAATACTTTATATTAACTAGATACCTAGATATTTAACTATATTACTCTTATACCTATATTTAGTTAGATTTTTTTTTTAAATATATATAGATTAAATATAAATATTCTAATTATTTAAGTTATATTTTAGTATTCTTATAATACTATTATAATATCTATAGCTAGCAGGGTATAGGCTAGTATACCGAGGTACTAAGCTAAGAGTATCCGATCTCTATATAAGGCGTATAGCTACGCTCTAGCTATATTAAGAGTTATACTTAAAACTACTACTCTCGAGCTTATATCTAGCTAGAATCGTATTAAAAACACATATAAAGCGAGTATTAATTATCTAAGTATTCTAGCTATACTATAGTATTCTTACTATACTTTTATAATATTTATAGCTAGCGGAGTATAGGCTAGAAGCGACGTACGATTTCGACCCTAGATTTTAATAGGGTACTAGGGGTATATCGCTTCGAGCCTTAATATATAACCCGCCGCCTTTACGCTCTTTTTCCTTAGTATTAAACTCTTAATTAAATAACTTATTTTTATTAAAGTATAAAACCTTAGCTATAATATATACCTAAAAGCCGACGAGTCCGCACGAGCTAGCGTAGCTAGCGTAGCTAGCGAGTCGTACTTATAACTAATTACTTAATAATAAATAAATTAATAATTAATAAATAAATATATAAACTAAATAAACTTATAGAGAAACTATTAGACGTAATAGGAAGGCGAGGGCGAGCCAATAAGCCCGTCTAACCTTATAACCTTTAAAATTACTCTATTAGCTTTCGTATAAATAAATTACTATATACCTTATATAAAATATATTTAATTACTCTTATATTATTATATATTAAATAGAAGCTAAACTAGTCTCCTAGGCTAGTAAGTTCTTAAGAGTAATAAAAGCCCCCTTTATTATATATAAGTTATTATATAATTAATTCGAATAGTTATCTAATAGCTCGTTTATTTATTATAACCTAGTAAGTTTAAATTAATATTATAGAGTTTTATTAAAGTTATTCTAGTAGTATAAAGACGTAGTAAATATAGTAGATATAGTTAGAATTACTATGGTTTTAAACTTTTTATTATATATATAACGTATTTAAAGAAGGGATTTTATAATAGATATATGTAAGGGTTTATATATAAAAAGTAGTAGATAATATAATAGTATTTATATTAAATAGAATAAGCGAATAAAATATATAAATATAGGTTCTAAGTTATATTTGCTTTTTACATAGAATATTCTAAATAAAGCTAAATCTTTTAATTTAAAGTAGTACTTTATGAATATTCTATAAATAAGCTTAACGATTTATTAATTTAATATAAGGTATTTGTGACGGTTCTGACCGTCACGTGCTATCTCAGCCTTGACTAGCGTGGCTTGGCATCACACCTTGTATTTAGACTCGAGCTCCCTCGAGCTCTCCTCTTCTCTTCAGCTTAGAATCTTCGAATAGACAGTTCTACGATTCCACAACCTACACCTTGGACGCCCACGGGCAACATATCGTACGTGTCGTCACAGTATTACTTTATATTAAGTATAAAACTCTTATTTATTTAGTAGACCTTATATAATTATTCGATTTTACTCTAAGCTAAATAGGCTCTTAGCGCGCTAGAATTATATCTAAAACGAATATAAATAATATATAAATATTCTTAGTATTCTCGCTATATTTTCGTATTCTCGCTATATTATTATAATATTTATAGCTAGTAAAGCGTAGGCTAGAAGTAGTATATAATTATAACCGCGGATTTTAGTTAGATAGTAAAGGTATATTACTTCGAGTTTTACTATATAATTCGTCTTATTAGTATATCTTTTCCTTAGTATTAAACTCTTAATTAAATAACTTATTATTATTATAGTATAAAACCCTAACTAAAATACTAACTTAAAAGCCGGCGGGTTCGTATAAGCTAGCGTAGCTTATAAGGTATACTTATAACTAGTTACTTAATAACGAATTAATTTATAACTAATAAATATATATAAATTAAATAAACTTATAAAGAGACTATTAAACGTAATATAAAATTAAAAAAATACGAATTTTAAAAAGTTACTAAAAACTTCTAGAAAGCTATCCTAGTAATCTATATTAGATTACTAGTAGGAATATAAGTTTATAATAATACTAGCTAATAGTATTAACGTTAACGGCCGCTAATATCTACTATAAGAGGTAATAGTAACCTTAAGAGGAACCTTTAAACTAAGTACTATAAATATAATACTAGTAGAAACTAGTAAAAAGGAAGTAAAGGAGGTAATAAGTATAAATACTATTAAAAAGGCCTTAATTAAAACTATCTAGTTCTTAGTAGCTAAGAATAAGAATATTAAAGGGATTATAAGAGCTATAGTAAAGGTACTTAACTACTAAGTAGAAAAGAAGGGAAGAAATAAAGTATTAATAAAGAGATAAATAAAGGAGAATATTCGAGACCTCTTTAATAAAAGGCTCGGAAAACCTAGTAGAGTAGTAAGTATAAGTAGTAGGTAGTTATTAAGAGAATAGTTCTAAGGAGGGGTACCTTTAACCTAGGCGAATATATTATAAAACGTAAAACTAATAAGTAAAAGGAAATATATAGTCCTAGCCTAATAATTCTACGAATTAATAGTAAGAGAGTATTCTATTAATAAGAGACTTTATAACTACTTAGTTATAGAGATTATTATTATTAGTAATATATAAGTAGAATACCTGTCACGGAGTTGGAAGAACTAGGGTCAGATCACGTGTAGCACGGCACGTGCGTGCCGCTGGCATTATGTATATAAGCTCCTGTTCCTCTGGAACTCTCTTCTCTCCTTACTTAGTTGTTCGCTCTTTATAGCAGTGTTCGGTTTGACTCAGTATTTATCACAGCAAGCAGTGGTTCACTCCACACGTTCACAATACCTAGAATACTAGTTTAAAGTACTAATAAGAATTATATTAAACGAGTTACTTTTAAAAGTAAGAAGTAGGAAACTATAGACTATATATATATAAAACCTACTCCTTTATACTACCTATTTTATAGTAGAGTAATAGAAAGACTATATTAGTATATTAGCTAATAATAATTATTATATCTATTAACTTTAGTTCCTTCTTATATAAAGGCTACGTAGTAATAGTAGTATAAATCCTTCTCTTAGAAGATATAAGTATATATTTTAAAAGTAAAAGATAAGTAGAGTTTATAAAAGATAATAAATAAGTAAAGAAAGCGTTTAGAAAGAGTATAAAGGTAGTATAAAGAATATTAGTAGTACTTATAAAGAGGTTTCTTAGTAAGGCTATTTAAAATAATAAACTAATAAAACTACTAGACTAGATAAGTATAGGGTCTAAGGTAAAGATAGTTAAGGCTACTTATATAAGATTAGTAGGATTAAGTAGAAATAACTAGTTAAACTTAAACCTTATTCTTAAAGTAGCTACAATTAATAAAGTAAGTCTACTTTATAAGAGAAGACTCCTCTAAAAGAACTAATACTTCTTTTATAAAAGATATACGCCTAAGGTTAATATTATAAAATACTTTTAATATTAATAGTAGGAATATATAGTAAACTATTATAAAAAGAACGTAAGATATATATAGTATACTAAGAAAGTCTACTATAGATTTTAAGAAAAGTGTAACGGTTATGGTCACGAGGGCTGGATATCACATGTTCGCTTAGCAAGGAGCTAGCGCGTACGACCTGTATTTAGTTCCTAGCTCTCTCGAGCTCTCCTTCTCTCCTCGTCTTTTGTCCTAAGAATAGAGTGTTGTTTGTTCCGACTGTCCAGAAGCACGTCTGTTATATTATAAAAGACCTTTAGTTAAGGCTAAGTATCCTAGGTCTAAGTTCACGTTCACGCCTTAGGGTATAGTCGATAGTCCACGGTGTGCTATACGTGTTATACGACAGTTCTATAGTACGTTATACGTATCGTACGATATTCTAAATTCCCAGGTCCACGATCTTACGTCTTAATTACTACGATTCCTACTATACTCTTGTACGCAAGAGCCCTATACGATATAAGAACCCTATACTTCGACAAAACCTACATTCTTTCTTTTTTCGACTACTCTATAATAGATACTCTTTAAGTTTAGTCCGCTATCGCGAAGTTATAAGCTAAGGTCTAGCGATAGCGCGACGAGATTCACTTACTACGGTTACATTACAAATCCACCGTATCCGTAAAGCCTAAACCTTCCCTCCTAGACCCTAACAAATTCACTAGCTAGATATACAAATTCGACATCTAGCTCCCTTCTATTAGATAGACTACTCTCTAATAAACCTTTATCTAAATACTTATATAGCTAAATTTAAAGCTAGTTACTAAAACCTATTAGTAAGTAAAGTTATAAAATATAAGTATAAGAAGATCTAATACTAACTTAGGATTAGTAAGAGAGAAAGTGTCAGGGTAGAGTATTAATTAGATTGTCCGCAAGGAGAGAAGGAGAGAACTCCTCGCGGTGGAACTAACTAAATAACTACAAAATAGCCCTATTCACTTAAGTGAGGGTTTAACACGTGCAAATCCATTCACTACAAAACTCGAAATCGAACCTTCACAGAAAGGCCTATAGTTTATAACTATCTAATAAAGTAATTAGTAAAAGGAAGAGAGAGGTAGATAAGTAAAGAAGAGGTAGCTCTAAGAAACTAGTTAAAAAAAGTCTATATAGAATAGTAAAGAACCTATACGAAATACTTTAAGAGAGGGCTCTAAGTATTAGATAAAGTAGAAGTACTTAATAAAGGGTAGTAACTAAGAGAGCTCTATAAGAATCTACCAAAGGTAAAGAGCTCTTTACTTATTTAGATAAGAATAAGGAAAATAAGACTTAAGGAGTTCCTCTTTTAAAAGAAGGTTTTAGACTAGTAAATACTATACTACTTATATAAGCTAGGGATAAATGATCTAAACTACCTAGTACTATACTATAGTAAACTATTATAAGAGAGAGTTTACTTATAAAGAGTACTAGAGGGCTAGAGGGCTATAAGACTAAGAGATATATATAACGTACTTAGAAATACCTAGAAGGTACTAGTAATACTATCCCAGCTACTCTTACTAAGAAGGTTAAGAGAATACTATCTAGTACTTAAACTAGAAGGAGAGAAGAGAGAAGAGAGGTAAAATAAGGGCCTCTAAGTAGATCCTAAGAAACTAACTATACTATAGAGAACCTACCTAAGGAAGGGGTTCTAGAGGCTCTAAGCTATACTAAGGCTAGTAGGTATATAATCTTTTAGCTTTATTTTATTTTATTTAACTCCTTTTTTTATACTTTAGTAGCTAAGCCCTAGCTACCTTTAAGACCTTATTCTTAGCTACTAAGTAGGTAGCTAAGCCTTATATATAATATTTATTAGGAAATACTAAAGTACATTATAAGTTTAACTTATAAATTAGCTAGATTTAAATGGGAAGAAGTATTATATACCCTTAGGGTAGGTGTTATACCTAGCGGCGTAAGATAAATAATATTATTAAACGTAATAAGAGGGTAAGAGTAAGCCTACGAGCCTATCTAGCCTTATAAACTATAAACCTTACCCGTTATATATAGGTACGCTTTAAGTCTTAATATATATATCTAAATATATATAAAAATAAGTTAAAGAATAAGTCGGTACTATATAATCCTCTAATCCTCTAGCGAACTTATTCTTTACTTATAAAGAGACTATTAGATATAATAAAAGGTCGAGGGCGAGCCTAAAAGCCGTCTAGCCTCGTACTTAATAGAATTATAAATAGGGGTAAGGTATACTAAAATTAAGTATAAATATAAAAGGCTTCGGTTAGGCTTAGAACTACCTTTATAACCGCCTATATAGGAGGAGAATAAAGACGAGTCTAATTAACTGTAATTCACGCTAGAAACATGTACTAAATAAAGCTAGTATTTAATGTTTTATACTATAGGCCCTCTAGCTAAACCACTCCAAAGTTGGCATGTAGCGTAGCCCAGTTAATCTCTTCTAGTATCGTACATAGATACTACCAATTCTTGGAGTTTTGGGTGTTTCCAGCCGGCGAAGACCGCTTCAAGTCTCTCCAACGCTCCCTCAGAAAGACCCTCCTTGCTGTTGGAGTACAAAATCAAGCCACCGGTTGTAAATATTGATCCGGGTGTATAGACAAAAAGCCATGCGTTTACGCCAGATTTCTCGTAGCCAAGTATCTCCCAGCTGCTACTCGCAACCTTTAGCCAGCCAGCTCCTCGCCATTCGTATGTTCCTTGTTGGTCGATGACTGGAGTATCCGTACCGTTGACTGTCTTGATCTTTGTCGATGTGGAGGGCTGATAATTTGTCGAGTTCTCGAGATACGAGGTGGTTGAAGTGGAATCGGAATGTTTCTGGAAGGTAACGGTGGGGTTACGTTTGTCTTTCCAGAATGGTACCGAAGTACGAATGATGTGCCAAGTTCCAACGATCTCATCTAAGGAGGGCAGGGGGGTTTTCGAGTTTGGGTCTGGGTGCTCAAGCGAGACAAAACACCTGGGTTGTCGAAGAAGAATTGGATGTTCCATGGCTTCGAATATAACCACGATTGGGTGAGATATGGTGGGATTGAATTTTTTTTTTTGGATGATGCGAGCACACAGGTTAGATGCTTGGGCTTTTATAGAGGAGTGCTGAAGAATGTAATGAAATTCCGGAGTAATCTTGGTATCTCGGGGGTGACATGTTGTTACATTAAGGTACACAAGTGAATACACCCGCCGGCCCTTGCATGCGATAAGCGGGCAGTATACATTAATGCAGAGCCCCGTGTCAACAATAGCAATAAACTTTGGTTTTGAGATGATATACTACAGCATGTTGAGTTAAAATCTCCCTCGGTTTATCCTGTTTTCTGGACCAGAAGTTATCAACAACATATGGCTTATGGCAGACGAATCTTATGGCACACAGATCCATGGATGCTTGCTCACGTTCCAAAATAGTCCCCTTGGTGTTTTTCTGATAAACTATGTTGCTCCCAAGGCATGTTACATAACGACGATCTTTCCATGTGAGACCATATAGCCTTAATCTCTTCGATGATTAATTTGGCCATGAAACGTATCAGAGCTCATTTGGAAGTCGCTGATACGTATCATATACCGCTGCACAGTTTGTTAATTTGACAAGTGGTTTTTAGAGCGCAACTAATTGTCGATTCAATAATATGCCACAGGTATTGCGAATGTATTAGGTCAAAGTATTGAAGGGATTACGGGGTATGTGTAACCACGATAGTCGAGAAGCCGGCCTAGATAGCCAATAATTGATTTCTCTTGTCTTACAGTATCCTGTTACTACCTGCACGCTGCCGTTTAAGTTAGGTCTGCTACAGTAGCTTCCAGGGCCAAGATGCCAATGTAGTATAAAGATTCTCCGCCCAGGAGCAAACGAAATTTAACCTTTCTACAGATACACATAGTCTAGTTTCAAAATATCACCACTCTATTTTGATCTTGTCAAGACGCCACGACGTCTAAAATCCTGCTCACTCATATAGTATAATTAGTAGAATGTTATGTACATATAACTTCTCACACGAAAACCTAGGAAAGCAAGATCAATGAAAGTCAAACACTCCCTTCACTTATAACGAACACCATAGAGAAGAATTACCATTCCTTCCTGGAAGGATGGAGACTGCGAATTCTTAATATGGGGTAGAAGTGGTATCCCATAGTGTATTGATCACTGACAATTTTAGACAAGTTACTTTTGTTTCTATAAAATTGAATATCAGGAGGAGGTTTCCGGTACAGCGTAGTGTCTGGTCATCATTTTATCAAGTGCTAGTACGACTGCTAATTCGCAACCCATCTCCAAGCAAATACGCCTACTCCCACGGCAAGAACATATGGGCCTAGTCTTCGTACCACCGAGAAGACCATGGCAATTCTAAGGAGATTGGCAGCATTTTCTCCTTTGTTGGCGAACGGAAAGGGTTCGTCCGCTGGTGATGGCTTCCCTAGAAATCGACAAAGAGGGTCCCAGCCATCCCTCGGATGGAATTCGAGAAGCTTGTCTGGTGGAACCAACGACCGGATATAAGCCACATGAACAGCCATGTATCTACCAAAGGCTTTTCGGTCCTTCCAATCTCTAGGTTGAGTCCAATCGACGAGACAGAGTTGTAAGGTAGCCTCGATGGGTGGCCAAGCATCCTTCCAGAAGTTAATATAGGTTATCAGTATTCTCCTTCAGCGTGCCGGCATATCGAAACAAGGGTAATAAAAGCTTCACTACTTACTGGAGCTAGCCACCTAAGAAATGGCCATACCCTCCAGTCAAGCACAGTATAGATTGAAGTCTCTACTGACCTCACCCATGATTTCGGGTCACGTTGGGTGAGGAAAACTTTTGCATCTGGAAAAGCTTCCACGAGCTCCTTTGCAAAATTTACGCATGGCATATCTGTAACAGCCTAAAGTAACAATTAGCTCTTAAGACCCAAGACTAATAAAGTATCAAGACGAACACTCTATTCTTGCAGAAGCTTGTCAAAATCTGCTGGCTCATAAGGCTTTCCGATACCCGTTGCCTTGCGTTTCAGGGCTTCAGCCCAACAATTGATATGCCGAAACTTCCGGTTATGGGGCTCGACGGCCTCTGTAAAGTGGTAGCTTCGGTAGCCCAGTTTGTTTAGAGCTGTTTGCATTGCTAGGAGTGGCTATCAGCTACAAGGACCGCGCATATTTGGGGGCGATAACACACTCATGGTTCCAGTTCTGGAAAGTCCAAGACACAAAACTTGCATCTCGACCGGCCGTGGTTCAATAGCAGAAATCTTGTCAACCTCCTTATCGGAAGGCATTTCTGTAGGGTAGTCGTTGGGAAATCCTTCTTTCCTCGGGAGTTCTTGATTTTTCTAGAGATGCTGTACGAAAATCTCTTCAGGAGACGCGTTCTGGGGGGCTGGTGTTTGCCCGTTCTTTAACAGTTGCCGACTCGATAAAGAGTGCGGCCGCAAAACAAGTTTCGGATAAACACACAAAGGCTAGGGTATCATTACCATGTACGACCTAGACAGCAGGTAAGGAAGGAGAATTTCAATGCCAATTTAATCAGTAGTTAATTAGGATGGTGTGGTGATTTATGTTGGTAGTGACAATGAAGTCACGAATTCTTCTGGATCCATTGGTCTGTAAGCTGTGGTTATGTTGGGCCACTGTTGGACAGAATAACTCGACACCGAATGATGATTTCTTAGCCAACATAGTATTCAATGACCCTGGAAATCACTTGAGGGCCTTTGATTGGGTGTCAGGTAAGAGCGGTCCGTTTATAAGATTACCTGTATGGGCTCCTAATGTACGAGTAGGATGCGAGGCCTTGGGCAGTTTGTTAATTAAGTGATCTAAATATAGTTATGTACGAATTTCATCCTGTGAGGAAATGATAGTACGCACACTTATGGAAAATGGTGTTTTCGCCTTTGAGAAGGAGAGCTGGGCAAGTGCATGGGAGTAACTCCTGTAAAGTGCAAGTTTATAGAACTTATTGTCGAGATCACGACACGGGGAAAATCCTGCGGCCAACTATTTTCATATAGTAATCTTCTAACCAGCATTCTAGTTACTTGATTCGCGTCGAAAAGTTTATGGATATAATCTATAATTAGTTCAGAGATTCTCCGCTGGAACTATCCTTCATACTCGACGTGATAACTTGCTGCTGATTTGTATTTTGGCAACGTTTTTCTCTCTCTCTAACATTCCCTTATTACACCTCACCAACAAAATCATTGTTAGATCCGTATGTGTTCCAATTAGTGTGCCTGCCGTTGTAATGAGATTCCTTACTAGATATGAATCTAAGTAGAAGTATTTAACTGAGGATTAGTTGCATTAACGTTAATAGGCTGCTGTAAAGTAAGTTGATTAGTATTATTTCAAGCAAGGCCGTATAGCAGGCCCCCCAAATATAACAGCTGAGGTAAGACCTTTCTCGACGATGAAATTGAGCATGGAGCGACCGGGGATGTTAAAATCGTCTTAGTATATCGATAAAGAAGTAACGAACTTGAACCTAACGAAATTAAGCTACAAGTCAAGATAAATGACTAATATAAGAGGGTCTTGTTCGCAAAAAGCGGGAAAAGTAGGTTAATCACGTAGGAGAGTACAAAAGGCATAGAGTCAGGGTTTCTTAGGGTTTTCGTAGAGCCTAGGAGTATTTCTAGTATGCTTAATTTTCCTCATATTCTATACTACTAGATAGCAGAAGTACTGCATGCTCACCAGGTTCGGCTTTACGATTATTACCGTAAGAAAACAAGAATACTTCATTGGAACTTCTAGAATATGCAAGCTCCCGCCTGTACCACAAATCTAAGACGGTTTGGTGTGCCCTGTAGGTTACATTCCATGGAAGCTAAGAAGAATGCACCACCTGTATGACATTGTGTATACTTTTGTAGCACTTGACAGATTAATAGGGGCCATAGAGAGAATAATAGAATACGGCCGTAATTTTGATAAGTAGAACCACGGCAACGCGATCTGCCGCACCTTATGTATTTCTCGAGAGCTAGTTTCAGACGACATCAGCTGATTTAAAAAGAAGCCTTACTTATAGACAAGCTATTGTTCTCATAGTCTCGGCTGTCTCATACTGAGCAGTATTGCCTTTTACTTTTCTTTTCCTTTGCTGTCCTTCAATGTTTACGTCTGCCTTTGATCTTCCCAAATTTTTTATATCGGCAAAGTTTGATGCATTTGCACGACGAATGGAAATCCTTGGTATTTCAGAGCTTGAAACATCTATGGTTGAAAATATCGGTTGATCATGAGTACTCCAACAGGTAATGTTCACACGAACCCGGATACTTGGTTGCATCGGGAACTCCGTTCAATTGTGGTATTTTGTGTTACAGGATTCATCATTTCATGGTGTGCAAACTCTAAGTCTTACACTGCTCTTTTCTACCTAGAATCGTGGGTGACAAAACCGCACTCCAGTCATTATATACGAGATTGCTTGTGTCTTTGATCTGGTATGTATATGTCGCTGAAGCAAGCATGCGAGGCAATGTTAGTAGACCGTACTTAGACATGCGCCGATGAACATAGTACAACTGGCCGACATTCCACTCCTTTGGTCCTTTGCAATTGCATGTTTCGTAGAGGAAGATGCGAACCCGCTGAGTTCAATGAACCTCACACCAAATATGACGAGAAAACTCGCTAGTGTAACAGACGCGAGTGATTGGGCAACCTTATATAGAGAAAACCACAGCTTTTAATGATAAATGCTCGCCGGAAAAGCTTGCTCTGGTCAGAATATATCTTTTTAACCGTTTTCATTATAGTAGTTGGAATTGTGATTGTCGCTTTTTCTGATGGAAGGTCTTCATAAAGCTGACCTAAGTCATACCAGAGATGCGGTCAACCCTATCATTGGCTTCTACCACCGGAGACAATATTGCACCTTCGTTGTTAACATGGTTACTAGAGGTTTCTTTAATCAGAGCAGCTCTTGTTGTTGACTGAGGCGCTCCAGCCCGAGTATGGGATTGTTTTCAAATTGTTCATATAATCACGTGATATTTATCCCAAGGGGGAAAGTGACGAATCTAATTCAGTTCGACTTTCCAGACAAAGTATTCCCAATCTAGAAAGATAAATAGAAAAACGAGAGACTGTTCTACCACTCCAATAACCAATCAAATCCCCTACAAGAAAAATCCGTACAAATTCCCATGGAGAGATCGGACCGGATTCTGATTAATGTAGATCTGACCAACCGGTACAGAACCGAAGAACCCTGAACATCATGTACGTACCGCCATCTGCACCACACCCAAAGCCCTAATTTATCCACGAACCAGGCATGCCAAACTACCGCATTATCGCCCTTATCCCTGGCGAAAAACTCTTGTACGGCCATGAATTTCCTGTTGCGAAGTTACGAAAATCTTCCGTTGCGGGGAAACTATCGAACCACACATAAGCGCGCCTCGGGAAGTTCCTTGCTACCCCGCGTTTTTCAAGTAGGTTGTGGGATAGTGGGGACTTCTATTTAGCCAGCATCGCATTAGCGAAGAAAAAAGTTGTCCTGGGAAGACAGGGGAGGGACAGCATGGGGAATTGGAAAGCTGCCGAGCATACAAGAGGATTGAGTTTGCCAGATGGATGAAGATATTGTGTATGTATTGCCTGAGGAGGTCCATTTCTTGTTTACTGAACCGATGTCCTTCGTTCTTCGACCATGAAGCTTTTAATCTTATCCTCGGCGGCACTGCTGCTGCCCGCCATACAAGCATTCAGCAATAATACTAATACCACTACTGCTCTTTACAAAAACCCCACCGCAAGTGTTGATGATAGAGTTGCTGACTTGATGTCTCGAATGACCATAGAAGACAGTATAAAGCCCAGTTTTTTATTATTTACATCCCTAATTGTGCCTCAGTTTCTAATTATGTGATACCACAGAGGCAGCGCAATTAGTCCAGGGAGATATCTCAAACTGGGTCAATACTACCAACAATGACTTCAATGCGACGGGTTTGGCATGGAACATGGACAAGCGAGCTGGGCAGTTCTACGTGGGCTATCCGATCTCACAGCAATGGATTTCGGAAGGGGTCAGAAAGGGACAAGAATACCTCATGCAAAATACCACGCTGGGAATACCTGCATTTGTTCAGAGCGAAGGAATTCACGGTTTCTTGATCGGAAACGCGACCATTTTCAATTCCCCCATAGCGTACGCCTGCTCATGGAATACAGACTTGGTCAAGAAAATGGGTGCGGCTATTGCTCAGGAGTCTCTAGCTTTGGGTGTGAACCAGATTTTCGGCCCCCTTGGTGATTTGGCCAGGGAATTACGATATGGTCGACTTGAGGAGACGTTTGGCGAAGATGGATTTTTGGCAGGTGAAATTGGGTATAGCTATATCAAAGGTCTACAGGGAGGGAATGTGAGTGCAATGGTAAAGCATTTTGCTGCTTTTGGGGTGCCAGAGCAAGGTCTCAATACCGGACCTGTTCATGGAGGAGAGCGAGAACTTAGGACGACTTACCTACCATCTTACAAGCGCCAAATCATCGATGGTGGAGCATATTCTATTATGTCTGCCTACTCATCGTATGACGGAATACCATTGGTTGCGAACCATCATATTCTCACTGAGATCTTGAGAGAGGAATGGGGGTACAAATACGTAAGCCATTCCCACCTTTTCATATCTGGAGAAGGGTCAGGTTCTCTATCACCTCATCTTAGCCATATCAGTTGGACCTCTTACTAATTGGCCATTTTGTGGATAGTTTGTAACAAGCGATGCGGGTGGGACAGATCGTCTTTGCAAGGAGTTCAAGATGTGCGAAACCGCACCTCTAGATAAAGAAGCGATAACTCTTTATGTGAGCATTCTGAAGGAGAACAGAATTTCAACTCAAAGTGCTAATGAATTTCAGGCACTGCCGTCAGGTAATGATGTTGAAATGGGAGGAGGATCATACAACTTCGAAAACATTCCGGATCTTGTAGCTTCTGGGAAATTGAGTCTCGATGTCGTTGATACCGCCGTATCTCGACAACTTCGAGCCAAGTTTGACCTGGGCCTCTTCGAGAATCCCTATCTCGGAGCGGCATCAAACGAAACAGGCGCCCTCATCCACACACCTGAAAATATTGCACTTGCTCGACAGCTAGATGCAGAGTCCATTGTGCTTTTGGAAAATCACGAACAAATCTTGCCTTTGTCAAAGACATCAAATATTGCTGTAATTGGACCAATGGCGCATGGTTTTATGAATGTAGGTGTTTTCCTCAATACTTGTTCTTGCAAACTGACCGTACACAGTATGGAGATTATGTTGTGAACGGAAGTTCGGCAAGAGGCGTAACACCTTTTGATGGAATTAAAGCTGCTAGCAGCGGAGGTAAGTGTCAGATCTTCTAGCCCTATTCAAAAGTTGCTAAACCATTCCAGCTGTCACTTTTGCGAAAGGATGTGAACGTTGGTCAAATGACCAGTCAGGGTTCGCTGAAGCTGTTGCAACAGCATCTGCGGCAGATGTAGCTGTAGTCGTTGTGGGAACTTGGACTGTGAGTATTCTGAATTCCAAGAAAACCGAGAAAAGGTGCTTACAATATCCTAGCGTGACCAATACGAATTATGGCAAGGTCTCAATGCCACCACGGGCGAGCACGTTGATGTATCATCTCTCAACCTGGTTGGAGCTATGCCACACCTCGTCCAAGCCATTATCGACACGGGGAAACCTACTGTGGTTGTGTTTTCCTCAGGAAAGCCCATCACGGAAGCCTGGATCTCAGCCAGTGCCTCTGCTCTAGTACAGCAATTCTATCCATCCGAGGAAGGAGGAAACGCGCTCGCCGATATTCTCTTCGGAGACATCAACCCAAGTGGGAAACTGTCCGTCGGATTCCCATATGATGTTGGAACCACGCCGATTTACTACGATTACCTGAATAGCGGAAGAACTGTCGATGTCGGAAGAGAATACGCGAACGGTACGCTGCAATTCGGTCATTCGTATGTATTAAATGACCCTCGGCCCCTCTACGAATTTGGCTACGGAAAATCCTACTCGGAGTTCGCATACTCGAAAATAACGCTCTCAAAAACCAATGCAAGTCCAACGGACAAGATCACTGCATCCATCGAAATCACAAATAACTCCACTCGTGATGGAACGGAGGTGGTACAACTATACGTTCGAGACGTCATTTCCAGTGTCGTGGTTCCCAATATTCAGCTCAAAGGATTTTCAAAAGTTGCCATCGCGGCGGGAGAGACAAAGAGTGTTGAGATCCCAATTGATGTTGGAGAACTGGGGCTTTGGGATGTGAAGATGAAGTATGTGGTTGAGCCGGGAGATTTTGTGGTTTTTGCGGGAAGTTCGAGTAAGGATTTGAGGACGAATGTTACTTTGACCGTGGGTTGATTAGAGTAGAGTAATAATTTAATCAAGGCGTTCTGCGTTGTTTGTTTCAGGGTACTTGTTTCGTTGAAGAGTGCAGAATCGCTCTGGTGACAATCTGGGATTACGGGTTTGCGGCCGAGATATTTCAACTAAACCAACAGCAACATAAGACAGTCTACGGCGACTTCCGCTCAAAATAGCGGTAGGTATCGAGGAATAATTCTCCTGAATTCCGGCCTGTTCGCTCGCAGACGCCGATTCTATTTGGCTATATTAAGACTAGTGGTCTTCCATCGACGCCTAAGGAACTATTTGACCTCCTCACTGAGCCCTGAACGTGTAAGGACTACTCAAAACTTACTTGAGAAAAATTGAAAGTTTGGGAAGAGGCAATCGGTCCGCTTTCTCACAGGCTAATATCATTAACTAGAAAGACTCGGGCAAGATGCTAACAGCTAACTCGGAGGGGGGTAAAATACCCCCTTTCTTCGCTTGTCTCTGTCAAGTATGGGAGTGTGTGGATGGCCGAGCCAGCTTCATCTCGTACATATGGTCAGATTTCACCAAATGAGGTCACTGTTATACGCGTGGAAAAAGTATGTGGCCAAGAGTGACCATAAGTTATATTCCAATAAAAACAAAATCCGGGCCCGACCGGCCATGGTCAGTACTGATGTGTGTACTTTCCAACTCTCTTTCACAGAGAGGCCCGACCTTCCAGGTTACCTGAATACCCAATCCAGTAGTACATCTTGCCAATACAGTGACGAGAACTGAAATCCATCCCTGGCGCGTGTGTTTGTTTAGTCAAGTCATCTGGTGAAGACTTGAGAGAGAGACCCCCAGAGTTTTGGAATACTCTCATGATATGGGGAGGGAAGTTCTGACGGTATATCGCTGTTGTTGGAAGTGAATTTCTAATGATGAAAAACAGACTTCCGGCCCAAAAGTGTGATATACGAAGATCGTAAAGATGCTGCTTGTGCTATCGATAGGTGTAATGTTGTTGCTGCTCATATCGGTTCCTCTAACGAATACCGATCTTGTATAAAGTACCTCCGAGCTTCAGTAGGAAGTAATCCCACAGTTCGTATGCTTCCCACCAAATGGTATTACAAAGACCACACCCTACCATGTCATCGTCTCGGCTGTTTCGATGTCGATGCTTGTCATGGTGGTGATGGCGGACCGAGCGATGATGATGAGGCTCGATTTCACGATCATACCGGTTTCGAGGAGCGAGGCTGCGATGGTATTTGTACTCATGACGGTGATGGTGAGTGTGGTGTCGACCTACACGGTCGTCGTAGTCTGAATGTCTTGACATGGCCTTGGTGTAGTTTGGTACTGTTATGAATTGACTTGACTGAGATTGCTTCGTCTCAGGCAGCTACTCGAGTAGCGATTGAAGAGTGCACCCTACCTCGTATATATAGATGTATATAGACACATAGTAGTCAACTGTTCTTAGCACGGGCCACGGTTATCATACAATTCACTCGAACCATCTAGTCAGGGCACAGTCAGGGCTAGATGAGATACTGTAGCCTACGGATGATCACGATTCAAATAAGAACATCGGTCAGGTTGTCGTGGCCTTGTGATACATAGAGAACGAGGCTGTTCGTGAGCCATGGACGAATGATATCCGTTTGAGAAAGATGGTGGGGGTGATCTGGTGACGTCGACGCAGGATTCGCTTCCCAGGTCGTCCCTTCCACCACTGATCTCATTGCAGTTGGGCGGAGCATTGTACTGGTATCAGCCCACATGGATCCCTCTGCATACTCTGGGTACGCCTTCTATGCAGACGATCGAGAGAAGAGAGAAGAAGTATAATATATTAATGTGAAGATCGCTTAGAGGCCACCTGCACCTGCACCCTTGAAGTATTGATAGTCATGTGACCAAATCGGGTTTGCAATAAACAGGCCCCAAAAGCCGATACAAGCCTATACAAACCGATGTAGACCCGGTTGGTACAACGTCGCAGATTGTTCAGCCTTGTGGAAAGCAAGCTGTCCTCAAAGCCCAAAGGCTACGTCCCTACTTGGTGCTTCCACCCGACACAAAACCACAACCAAAACTCAGATTGCGTCTGATCCCATCCACAACTCCTCCCATTCGACAACCATCCGACAACCCGCAATCATGGACGAGGAGACTTTCACCCTCCTCCCTCTGCACATGGACCCTCAATCCAAAGCCATCACATCAACCTCCACTTCGCGCGCCCTCCAAGAAGAACTCGCAACTCTCAACTCCCTCCACCGCGCTCTCCTCTCCCTTGAGTCCCCGGTTCCACCCCCGCCAATCCCAGTCAACCCAAAGCGCTCGGCTAACATCACCAAATTGCGCGAGTCCGGCAACAACGAGTTCAGAAAAGGAAAGCATGCCGAGGCCGTCAAATTCTATACCCTAGGTCTGCAGATGGCACTTGGGAGACCGCCATGGGAGCCTTCTGGATTGATCAGAGATGAGGTCGCCGGCTTGTATGCGAATCGCGCGCAGGCTTATATGGCCACGAGCAGTTGGGTTGAAGGAGCTGTGGACGCAGAAGCTAGTGTTGAGGCGAAGAAGGTCGGAAATGCGAAGGCCTGGTGGAGAAAGGGAAAGTGCTTGTTGGAGATGGGACGTTTGGAAGAAGCGAGGGATTGGGTCGGCAGAGGACTTGAGATGGAGGGAGACGAGAGTGATTTGGTGGCCTTGTTGAAGGATATCGAGCAGAAGGCTGCGAAGAAGGCTTGAACGTGGAAGTTGCGATTAATGGCTGAGCGGAATTATGGGATGGGAATTGTTTCTCCAAGAATCATTGATGGAACACTGTACTGGAAATGTATGCATGGGTATGGAGTCTGGCGTTCAATGACAGATATCATACGAGGAATACGAAGACTTCTAAACCGCCCACCTAGTGGTCTAGGGGATGAGCGACTAATGTTATGTATTTTTGTCTCGCGTAATTCTTCTCAGCTTCTTCTCCATACACACTTATTAGAACATGTTTTTTGATTAAATAAATTGCACACCATAAAACCGACGAGCCTCGCTGTCATCATTGTCTATTTTCACCAGCCAAGCCTCCCTTTCGCTTAGTTGTCTATGCCCCCAAACCTAACAGCAATGTCGTTCATTCAAAATAGAAGGTCTAGCATCCATCCATATATCCTGGATGCTATCCAAGTGTGCACACAAATCATGTTGATGCCCTTGCTGAAGTATAGCTGGAAGGTGGACAATTCTCATCTGCAATGCACAGGAAATGGGGATGCTGGGACCTCACCTACGCCTTGCGTGCAACTGGAATTTTGTTTGTTTAATTGCCTTTCAGAAGCTTCTGAGTCTTTGGTGATGAGCTAAGACTTTCAATATTTATATGTCTTTTTGTTATTATCTCATGATGTTTTGGTTAAGCGAGCTGTGATGCTTATAGCGTTTTTTTCGTTCCTGATTCTTTATACATGTTAGTCATATAACCTGTGGAAGCTTGAATACCATTCCCCTACGTGTTGTAACACATGTTACAATGACTTCGCGATCTATAATATCCGTATACCCTTAACAACACCCAAATCTACACCTAGAACCAAGGGAGCTGTAAGGGAGTCATAAGGGTGCTAGGGATCAATACCTTATTTACACCCGTAGGAGCTTGAAATTCTGTAGATCCTCCTCCCTGTCCGAGTACCTAGGACTGAATTTTGCTAGCTTTCCAAGCTAATCGAATCGAGCGTAACGCCTATATGACCGCCATTCTCTCGCATTTACTTCTCCATTTTTTATACCCTCACTCATTGCTGTTTCAAGATCGCCTGGGCAGAACATCTTACACAGCGTCATCATGTCCTCATAGACACTAAGTAATTTAGCAATGCATACCCATAAATTGGAAAGTTATACTTACACCTGTCTCTGGTCCGACCCTGGAATATACATCGCATTCCCCAAATTAAACGGCAAGCTATAAAGCAAGTTCCTCGCATCCCAATCCTCCACTGTTTCGGAACCCGGAAAGTTTTCCTTATAACATTCCATATACTTCTCGTCGCTCAACAGATGTCGAGAGGCTCTCCAATTCCCTGTATCGTATTCATTATGCCCGTAGAAAGAACAAGCATCAAAGACAAAGGCCTCGCCAGTTGCGCCATCTAATGCCGTATTTCCATCCCAGCAATCTCCATGTATAAGCGAAGGCTTGAGGACTCGTCCATTCCCTTGTAGAGGAAGCAGAAGTCGTGGTACTACTTTTTCCAACGTCAAGTCGCTCACAATATCGAATTTTTGCCAATTGAAGGTCGATTTCGCCAGAGAAATGATGTGTCCTAGATGCCGATGAAATAAAGCTGCCCAAGAATCATTCCATTGATCTACTTGCTGCTCATTCCCACCGTGGCAAGTTTTGACATGGAACCCGAATTTTCCCATAGGTGACTTAGTGCTTGTGGAGGTCTGCAAGTTTTGTAGCGAGTGTTATTGGATCGGCTGGCTGAAGAAGAAGTTAAGCTTCTTGATGAAGGGAGAAAGTACACCAATGCTCTTACTTGTTTTCCGATGTCACGAAACTCCTCTAAAAGGAAGTATGGCTGGGTGTTTTTGTCGTATTCCCCCCAATAATATGGTTTTGGTACGAATCCTGCGGATACCTCATATATGTCTTTGAGTGATTCATACTCTCCTTCGCACATCTTCCGACCAATCTCTTCCATCAGTAGGACCTGTTGAAGTTTCAAATTTTAGAAGGAGAAAAAACAAGTTGATATGCTTTGGTACCTTAAGGAAGTAGCTTTCAACCTTGCCGTCGGGCAATTCTACCACTAATTTGGCTGTCTTTCCCAAGTGCGACTTCTTATATTCTAGAGCGTGTAAAACTTTCGCCCCTTTGGTCGGAAAGCCTAGAAAACGAAACATTAGTAGAGTTAAAAATCAATATGGGCATTGGTAGAGCTACCATCTAGGACTGTTTGTTTAAGCTCAAAGATCTTAATCGCTTCAGAAGATTCCATATTTGTTGCTAATTTCAAGCTTGTTTGTACAGACGAGGGCCAGAGTCGCCTGAAACGGTCTCTATCATATCGTTATGTCAAGTGAGGGGGGTGAAGAATCAAACACAAGTCTGCCTACGTACCTCCATTTGTTGGTTGCCGAGAAGGCCGAGGCAGCTCATACGGCAGACCTATTGAATAGCCCTGCGATGTACTGGTCCAATCAAAGGGCGCTACAGAGAAACACAAGCAACCCTCGCTGGGCAGGACTCGAGCGAAAGCCTCACTTGGTAAGATGGTACCGCGATACTCATCTCATTGTTCCAGCTATCTATAGTATGTCAAAGAACTTGCCTAGATGCTTAAGTACCTATAGCCTCAATAGTAATGGGATTTTGACGATCTACAGTATTCAAGGCAATATCCGCTCATAATAGGAATTTAAGAGTTCATTTACTACCGCATTTTCTGCCCACAAAATGCGGATGACACTGTATATTGTTGAAAAAACCATTTGCGATTTACTTCGAAAGATTAATCATATCGATAAAAAAACCGAACAGGCCACTCCACCAAAAATCATAATATTGATTCTTATAATCATGAATCATATCTATATACATTCATGCGACCGGCGAAGCTTGTGCAGAATCTGACTTATCTGAATTCTCATCCATAGATTCCTCCGAAGAACTGACATTAGCGGAGTTCAGTTTCGCCATAGCATCAGCAAGGTCGGAATGAAATGAAGATGTGGCAGGGTAGAAGAATCCAGATTCCAACAGACTTTCAGGAGAATCGTAACCCCCTTCATCTGCTTGGACAATGCTGACCAGTTCATCAAAAGCTTCGTCCGTTTTTTCCATCATAATAGCGACGTTGCTGGAGAATTTCGCGGCTTTCTGCCAGACTATTGATGCTCAAATCATAGGACAATTTGAGGGGTTTGGATAATGCAAGAATGGTCATTGTTTTGATATCAGCATGCTCGGCGATTATTGGGAGTAACTGTGGACCTGCATGTTATGAGCTATCAGTCATCTTATGGTAACTAAACTTTATGTTCTGGGTTTCCCCTTTCGTATAAATAATCCATGCGTACCTTTGAGACTAGTATCCATCATGTACTCATAACAACGATCCACGAAAAGTTGTAAGACTTCATGGTTGTTGTGAATGAGTGCTGTAGTTAGTGGAGTTCTTCCATTGCTAGATAATGCATTCAGGTTCGCACCAAATTCAAGTAATGTAAGTGCACAATCAACATTCCGAGTACGTGCAACGGAATGTAATGCTGTCAATCCTTCTGGATTACATGCATTGGGATCGCCACCAAAATCCAGGAGAAGCCTTAGCATTTCCGGCATTCCACCAAATCCAGCGGCGGTTAAAGGACTGCTTCTAAATGTACCTTTTGGCATTTTGGGATTCGGGTTACCACCTGCCTCGAGTATGAGGCGAAGACATGGTACGCTATGGCTAACGACTGCGTGTAGAACCGTCGTTCGACCTGTGGTATCCATCGAGTTTGGGTCAGTACCGTGAGAAAGTAAATGGGAGATATCTTCAAGTTGTATCCTTGCTGTCGCCCAGTCAAGTGCGGTTCGACCTTGGCTGTTAGTGAGGTAGACCGCAAGCGGGGTTTCTTCCAGCTCCGTAACCAGGGATTTTGAGGAGAGGCCTAAAATTATCCTGTGAACAAGTGGAAAATTTTGCTCCTTAACCTAGCCACCTTCTCCACCTTGGGTGATGCATCGGAGGCCATACTCCTCCTTCTCGTTGCATTTCCCGCGGAAAACAAAACCCCAAACGTTGTTAGACGATCTATAATATAACTCAGTCAATGCGTGACATGTAAATACGGTACATTGGATTTGTGCTTACATTTCGTCAACAATTGCTCCCTTGGAAAGCAAAAACTGAACAGTTTTGTACTGATGCATGCCACCATACAGTGCCCACTAATATCAAGGTTAGTGTAATGTTGGACCAAGTAACAAACTACCAACTGCTTGCTTACTCTCATTAAAGTGTAACCTCGAGAGTCGCTGACTTCCCTGGGCGAGGCTAATAGTTGCTTAAAAAGATACTGAAGACCCTCAATATTTCATTCCATCGCAAGGGCAATTGATTGAGAATAATCTCGAAGAATATATTCTGTAGATCACGCCTCAACGTGACCGTAAGTATAGTATAGGCTACGGAAATAAGTAGGAACTCGAGGCTTACGAGATTGAAGCTCCTAGCATTAAATTGAGGGTTTCTTTGACTGACCGTATATCATCTTGGTACCACTCAAAATGAGCCCTCTCTTTTCGCTAAATGGCGTTCCTAATGGCCTTGACGTTGCCCCGAGCGCTGTCACGACTTCGTGACTCGTCTGCGCGACGGCAGAATCAATGGCAATCACACCTGCAACAATTTGACAGTGGATCCATAAGTGAATCAATCGGAACCTTACAACAACAAATACAGTGGTAGTGAAGCGCTAGATGGAGGTGGCGAGAAGCAAACGCCCTAAGCGACTATGTGATGCATGCATGATGAATTGATTGGTAGCTTAAGGAAGCAAATGCTGTACAGACAGGGTATTTCCGGTCCTTACCGTACGTGCTCGCCCTCCAATCAAGTGAAAAACAAAGGTGTGCCAAACCTCGCTTCATATGGGCCATCAGCTCAGCCCAACCCCTGTCATTCAGCAACCTTACTTTCACGATACTGCCATTTATATTCAAGTTACAAGTACAAATTTGCAAGTTTTGGCGTTGCCTAACTTGCCACATGTCTGATCTGGACGCCACGACACCACGTGTCTTTCTCGCTCGTCATGGTACGTACATCATTCGGCACTTGATCAGAGGCCCGTTCCAATTCTCATCAACATATAGGGGAGACAGAATGGACCAAGAACGGTCGTTATACAGGATCAACTGAACTTGACCTGACACTCAATGGCATCAAACAAGTGACAAGCACAGCAGCTCAGCTTGTTGGCCCAGGAAATTTGATAGATTACAATCGTCTTATCCAAATATTTGTCAGTCCCCGCAAACGAGCACAGCAGACATTTCAACACCTTTTTGGGACTGAAACCGCCACTAGTCTCGACAAAGTTGAACTCACTGAAGACATCACTGAATGGGACTATGGTGAGTATGAGGGTATGGTGGTGAATGACATCAGAGAGACGAGGAGAGAAAAGGGGCTAGATAAGGAGAAAAAGTGGGATATTTGGAGGGATGGCTGCGAAGGTGGAGAGTAAGTTCATCTGAACCAGGAAAAGCCTCTTGCTGATCTCTATTCTCTTGTTAGGTCTGCGAAACAGGTTGAGGAGAGACTGGTCAGGTTGATCTCCAAGATTCGCGATATTCAACGACCTCATATGAATGGAGAAAGACCTGCAGATATCCTTTTGGTATGGCGATATCTCGTTATAAATCTTGGCACCTGAGTTGACTCGCATAATTAAAGGTAGCACATGGACTTATCCTCCGTGTGTTTGTAAAGAGATGGTTGGGTTATGCGGTTGATTTTCCACTGCAAATTATGCTTTCACCTGGTGCAATTGGAATCCTGGGGTATGTGTTTGCCTTTGAGGACCAAGACCATTGCTGACCTAACAATACTGTAGTTACAAGAACCATACTATCGATGAGCCAGCATTATTTGTGGGCATGTCACTCCCAGCTAAGTAGTGAGCCCATTCAACTCAAGTTTCCTGAAATCATGGGCGGTTATTGGACCAGAAGTTAGTTCAAAAGGAAAGAATGGAGACTCTAAGCAAGATTGTAGAGACTTTGCGAGGTACAAGTTAAAATATCCCGTGATGAGTCTTGGAAACTAGATCGATTTCTCCCATAATACTGGATCAACATTTCCATTTGTTCTCGTTCTATAAAAGATCCCGGACCCCCAATTTTCAAGTACCCATCACATACCCTTAAACATATTAGTACTCACCATTTATCACCCTTTCCTCTCTAATAATTCTTTCCAGTCTGTCCAGCCTTAATTCCTGTATGTTAACTCCGTGTTCCTCTGGCCTTCTCAAGCCCTCCACCCAACCTCGGAACCAAAACCACGTCTCGAATATCCCTACGACCCTATTGACATTCAATCCTTCCCTCAAGAGTCCTAGAATCCTCCGTCTTTCAGGCTCCGGAATGTTTCCACCACTAATCCAACTCATCGCAGCGCCCCTTGGGTCCCCCCTCCATGCTAACACACCATCCCAAGGAACGTGAGGGAATCGCGTGCTATGTTGCACGAACAATGCCCGTACCGCGGTAAGAAAATGCTCACTAGGAGACCAATGTCCCCATCCTTGACGCAGAGCGATGAAGAATTGGATGTGCAAAAGGGGAATCATTCGTTCAATATCCGGATATGGAGTATGGAAATGAAGCAGATATCGATTCCAGTTTCCAATGAAGTGTGCTCCTTCTCGTGAATCGAAGCCATCCTGCTCAGCCATTACCATGATGCGTCGTAAGGTGTCATGGGGTAGAGAAAGCACTAATTCACGGAATTCGAAACGTTCTTCATAACTTGGTCGTTCAGTCGGCAGAGCAGGGAGAAATGAAAAAAATCCTGTTTCCAAAAGTTCTGGGAGGGTTAACGAGGTGAGGAGGGAGTCGTGGTCGTCGTCTTGGTTGCGGCTCCAGGTTGTGTGGAGGTAGAGGGAAAAGTCGCGACTGTGGTCGTGTGTTCTTGAGGTTAAAAGGGTTGGTCCGACGGACCTGTTGTGTCTTCTGGCACGAATTCGAGATTGATTCGGAAGCGGACTACTATTTGTTGTGGTTAGTGGAGGTGAAGGATGTGAGTGTCTCCGTGTTGGGAGATTGGAGCTTGTTAACGCACGTCTGCGGAGGCGTTGTATTGTTCTCGTGGATGCCTCTGATGGTCCCAGTGAGTTGAAAACTGGGTCTGGAGTTTGATTTTCGGGGATCGGTTGCTCTTCTGTGTGCAAAGGGTAAAGTTGATACCCATGTTCTTGTCCAAACTCTTCTTCTCGGCGGGCATCGTACTGATTTATATCCCTTCTCATCCGTTCCATCAATTGTTCTCTCCTTTGGGGGGTGAAGTTGTATTCTTCCTCTGTTTCCGCCTTTTCTGGCTCATCTTTTGTCTCATTGTTGTCCTCTTCAGAATTCCGCCCCAGAATCTCTCCTTCCTCGATCCCATCATCTTGAGTCTCATTTACCATCAAAGAATTGCCAACACGTGTCAACCTCGCAGACTCCGGCCTTAAAACAACCGTCGAATTCGTCCTCATTGCCATCTCCCTCTGTGCAGAGGCTCGTCTCTCAGCCCTCACAGCCAACCACCTCATAGTAGACTCTAGGCTCGAAACGAGTTCTTCAATGGTCCCATCCTCGTCATCATCTCTATCTGCAAAGACTTCTTGTCTCCTTCTCGGGGTTCGAGAGACTCGATTTGCAGAACTCACACGATCTAGACCTTGAGCTCCAATATATTCCACTAAATCCGCTCTCGTCTCTGAATTCAAAGATGGACTTCGGTCTCGGGTTCTTCGTTGAGAAAAAGATGGTGGTTCGGAGTCTGTTGCATTTGTAGGTCTTTGGGTACCGTCGAGAAAACTGTGTTCTTGAAATCCAAGAGTGGGCGAGTCCGCGCGTGGGACGAGAAGGAAAGGATCTTCGGTTGAGCCTTGGGGACTGGTGATCTCGGTAACGCTTATTGATATCGGGGGCGGGGCTTGTGGGAAGAGGTTTGTTGGGGGTGTGAGAATCCATTGGTGATCCAATTGAGAGTGGCTAGTAATATCGTGATTGCTTTCATCTTCGTTGCCGCTGATTTCAGTAATTGCTGGATTATCTGGAGGTTGGTTTCTGTTAGTCCCAGTATTGCTCGAGTTTACTGTCTGGGTATCTATAGATGTTTGTGTGTTTGGATTGGAGTTGGCTATCTCTTGGGTGAGGGTCCCCTCGTTGTCTGTGGATAGTATCACTTGGGGTTCTTCATTGTGTGTTGATAGTGGCCAGTTATCAGCTTGATCTAGGTGCTCTGGCATTTTGAAAAAGCTTCAAATGCTACATAGTCAGTCCAAGGTTACTTGATCCCTTTCTTATGATGAAAAGAAGTGCTTATATTTTAAAGGCTAGTTGAAATAATAACGGTTTTGTTTATGCATTCACATCTCTACCGTTTCGGTCATTCACAGCTATCGTGACCCCGTTTACTATTTGAATGTTGCTCTTGGTGTGTTTGATATTGTTTGGCAAGCCAGATGATGTGTTATTCACTACACATAATTCAGAAAGAGATAGAAGCTTCTGTGTTAATGGAAAAGCTACTATAGAATGCCCTAGTGAATACACGTATTCTATCCTGGGTGTTTCGCCCCCACAAGATGGAACTACTATAGAAGTCAAATTCACCTCCATCTGAGTGAAATACTACCCTAATCACTGTACTCTCAAAACATCGACTAATCTCTCAAGGCCTTGCCAGACAGAGTTATCACTCACAGAGCCTTCTGCCTTTTCGTAATATCATGAACGCAATCACTATGTGCTATAGGAGAACCACATTTAGGAAAATATCTCTCTATATTCTCGTAACAACCACCATATCAAGCAAGACGTGGACCCTCTGACCTCTTGAGACTGTTCTCTGCAGCATAGTCTCGATTAAGTTCTTCGTCTGAGTCTTCCATGAGCGATTCAAGACCTGATGCGACACTTGCGTTCTCGTCATCCTCAGCGACCGATTCCTTGCTTGAGGGCTTCTTATTAGATTCACCATGAGAGATGGCTGTTTGGATACTTGCGTAAGAGGCTGTGTGGGGCGAGTCTCCTATGTTGTTTCAGTTAGCGAGGGTCTCCCTAATCTCAAAACCCATATCGTCAAATTCCAGTTGTAGTAACCTACCTGTGAAAGTGTCTCCAGTAAGATGTTCGTTTACGATGAAACTGGTGTCGATATCGTCCTCTTCTTGAGTCTGAGATGTTGAAGTGGCGTCAGTAGGTGCCTCGTCTGTTGTCTCCTCGTCTGTCTTCTCTTTTGTAAGGGCTGAGGATTCTACAGCAGAGCTGTTAGTTTCCATTTCAGCTGCTCCATCCTTGTCATCAGGCTGGACCTGTGGCCCTGCGTCCAAAGAAAAGCCTCTAATACCATCGATCTGAGTGCGAATGAATTTGAGCAGTTCTTCTCCGAAAGCAGTATCATTCAGATGATATCTCCAGCACACACAGTCTGCCTCCCTGTGGAAGTATCAGCACGTCATGTTGTCTTGAGAAGAATGAACTCTATACCAAGCAACCAAGTCAGCAAAGCCATTGTGTCCATAGACAGGACCGTCAACGACAGGCTCATCATTGTCTGTCATTTCTCGAATTTTCCCACGACCGAAGCTTCTCAACTTGTTAAGAGCTTCCAACACAATCCCATCGTACAGATCACCCTTACGATCGTCATAAAACAGCTGCAAAGCGCCACAAAGGGCTTCGTGTGTAAGAACAAGCTCGCATTCTACCAACTTCTTTCGGATTTGTTTCCCTCGCATCTCTCGTACTACTTGTCTCAATCCAGCCTTGTCAAGTTTCTCGTCGTCATCGGCATAGTTCTCGACGTAGTACTGGTAAAATATATCCGAGGGGTATTTATATCCGAGAGCGACTTTTTCTCGGTTATATTTCTCGACCTTTGTTCTAGTAGAGAAATACAATGCTGCAACTGGATCAATCTGGTTATCATGGTCATACTGGTGTCTGGCCCGTTCATGAATCTCCTCAAATGAAAAAAAGCGGGGTTCCCTCGCAGCTTGGTAGCCTGCGCCTTTTTCTTCATCCTCAGACTCATAACTCATTGGGAACATCCCTTCGTAGTTGTTGATTGTCCCAGCAGCAGCAGTAAGTGGTTCCTCCTTTTGCCCTTCATTGGTTGAATTTCCTCCATCGTTGACATGGTTCTGGTCCAGATCGACGGCTTTGGCATTTTCGTTCTCAGCGAGCCATCTCTCTGTTCGGTTTTCATAGCCTCTTTGTCCAAGCCAATAGGGCACAGATGTTTGTCTATCATCCATAATGACCAAATGTTGGTGATATTTTGGCAGTGGTGATGGCGGTGGTGGCCTTTTGCTGGTGTGGTAGAGTTGTGGGATGCGCGTCGGAAGTTGGGAATGGTCAAAAAGGTATGATAGTGTTTGTTTTGAGAACGCCAGGAGCTCTGAATCACCGAGAGCATTGCAAGACCACGTGCGTACTTGTAGGAGCCAATCAGGACGTTAGGCAAGAACCCGCAGCGTAGAAGTGAATACAAAACAGTCAGTCATCGCTAGCTCGCTAGCGATCACCTTTCCGCATACATCTTTATAATGTAATTGTTAGCCACGTTTACTTCAGGGATCAAGATAAGTGAGAACAACCGATAGGCGCGCGATGGAATAGTGAATATGTAGTTTTGATAGTTTTGATGCGCTATATGATTGATTTCAAATGATTTGCTGAAGATAATTCTCACTTTGTACTTCTGGTCTTTATTCTTCTATGCATGTATTACTGTATAAAGTTATTAAGTTTCTCTCTTAAGGCAAGATATTATTTTTAAATAAAGAACCTTTAACCTACGATAATGTTTACTAGAGTCTAAAAGTCCTTTGCTAGAATATAATATATCAAATGATTCTCTAAATACAATTTAGAAAAGACTTCTAAAATAGAACCAAAAAGCCTGAAATCTCTATAACAAAGGGAAACCTATATAAGCAAATAAATTATCAAAACAGTATTAAATAATAAATTCACCCATATAATTATCAGATGATTATAATATTTCTAGACACTAACTATCTATATGTAATATTAGAGGGGATTTACACGCCCGAATCTAATTAATAGAACTAGATGCAGATAACGTAACAATACTATTTGGCGACATTGCTATTTGATTCCTGTCGTAAGCTATTATATCTTTCCTAGTTACCTTACCTACGCTATATTAAATACAAAGGCTAAAGAATTACCTTTATTCTTATGCCAAGTCTCATTTACTGGAATCTGTAAATTCTCTTGGTTGTTCTACTAGTAATAGTGGTTCTAATTGTAGAAAAAATGCTATAATTGCGCCTGAAAGTTACGCCTCATTATAGAAGTTCTTGTCAAAAGTGACGTACTATACATGACTGCAGAATGAGAGCAGTAGCTACTTGTAAACTTTACGTCTAATCTTAGGTATTATGTTCTTAGGTATCAGGTAAAGGTCCACTAAGGTTTCAAAAGATTCTAACTTCGAGTCTTATTATAAACGCTATTGTTATATAAGCAGAAGTGTTGCGAGATTCACGTCATTTGTGGCCACTCCAACCTTTTCCGCTGCTCATCCTACGATGACGTCTCTTCTATCTATGGCATAACAGATTTTGGCATGATAGATTTTATTGTGATTCACGTCAATGATTTAGATTGAGTACTGCGTCATCTCAGTCCCCAATTTACTCAGAAGTTTCAGTGATTCCCAGCTTGCTTTCCAAGTCTATATCTTCGTATGTTGTTTATACCCCTCTATTTCCTCACTTCAAATATATTACAGCCCGACGGTAGACAATTCATCTGCCGCTCCTTCAACCCCCGCGGACTTGCAAAAGTTGATCCAAAATGGCGCTGAACTCTACGCGCTTTTCGCCTAGCAAAGTTGATCTCTTACTGCTCATCAAAAGATACAACAGCGCATTACCAGATGATAGCCCGGACAAAATAAGGCCCAGGACCTCTCAGACAGAAGACAATGTTATTAGGCATTTCATGGATCTTGAGAGCTACGAGCAGTTCCCAGATATCGATACTCTAATCTTTGAACTTCTCACCCTGAAGAGAACGCCTGAAAAGCTTATGGATTGGGTTTCTTTGCAAGACAGATTCAACGCAATTCGTGGGGAGAATGAGGTTCTCCCAGGGGTAAAAGATGCTTTTGACGATGAAAATCAAGGTAAGCAGGAAGAATCGCCACTTCCGGAACAATCGTCATCTCAACCGCCATTACCAAATGCGAATGTCTCTCAAGCTCAACACGTTTCTGAGAACGAGAATAATGCTGCGCACCATTCAACGCAAGCCATCGAGCCTAAATACTCCCCCCATCAGCCAATAATTCAATATGTCACGCCTGTTCCAGCACACCAACAGCACTTTATATCGGTGCCAATGCAAGCATATGACGGTACGGGGTTATCGGTTCCCAATTACCACCCAAGTTATCAAGCTCTCGAATATATTTCACCCGTTCAAACTCAAGTTTCTCACCAAACAATTCATTTACAGTCTCCACCACTTTATCCGCAAATTCCTCCACCATCGCCTCAGCTATTTTCTCAAAACAACGCTCCACGCCGTCAATCTCCTACCCCACAACCCCCGCTACCACCATCCATTTATTCTTCGAATCTAGAGATTGCTTCATCCCAACCTCCACAGTATATCCAGGAGCAAGGGCAAATGTGGCAGACTGCCATTCAGCCAACTTCCCAAATGACTCCCGACCAGCCTCAGAATATACGACCTGCTTTACATCGAGCTCCACAACAGCATCTTGAAAACGGTCAACTCGCACAGTCACCCCCGGAAGACGACTACACTGCGGAATTCGAAAGTGAGGAATTTGATATAAATGAGCCATCAGAGGATCCTACCGAAGATTACGTTCCTCGAACAAGATTTGATATAAGCGAAGAGGAGAAGCGGAGCGCTTTGCGGGCAGCTCGCCAAAGAGGTGAAGCGACGTCCAGGCAAGTCAAGGATCCGTTTTGGTCAGAAGAAGAGTGAGGTACATATGTTTATATGAAGAGGACTTTTAGCTGGAATATAATAGATAGTTTGACATTACAAAGATTTGACGAAAGCAGGGAAGAAAGATATAGAGATATGGTGGCAGTTGGCGTTTTTTGCTTTTGAAATAGTATTTTAGTATGTAAAAGCAGTACAGAGACTATGCTTACATGAAGACTCCCATTCAAAAGTGTTGCTAAAGGGCTATTTCTGTTCGTTCCCCTAGGCCTTTTTGTGAATGTTCCGCCAAGGAATCCCCGTAGATTTTACGCGAGCCCCTGGATAATGTGGGTCTTCTGTCCACACGGCAACCTAGGTTAGGGCACATTCAAAGCAATGTATAGTTTTCTGGCCTGAAAAACTGACAGTAAGAATATTAATTCTCATATTGAAAGATGGGGATATCGAGGAGATTCAACAAGTCACGTGAGAGGCATATGCCCCCAGTGAAAACCTGTATATCCGTATAGCTTTTACGCTGAAGAAGTCAAAAGAACAAAATCGGAACATGGCGAGATTCGAAATAAATTCCTTTGACCAATGATACGTTTATTTAGTGCCTTGGTTGCGATAGTTGTATGTAACCATGAATTCACATTTCTCGTGCCCTCATGGGTAACCTTTTAGCCCTTTCTTAAGATAGCCAACCCTCACCAAGGTAATTTTGATGCACTCTAGCTAGTGCTATCGATTGAAATCATGTTTAACATGGCAAAGTTACAGGAAAAAGTGACATTGCAGCCGCTAACAAATCGCGAACGATGGAGGCAAAGAAAAAAAGCATGACGTACGATTTCATCTTTTCCATGTCAAGACAGAAAATGCAATACAACGAAGAGAAGACATGCGATAGATGCGCGGAGATGGAACATCCAGTTGTATATCTGTATGAACGGTTCGATGGAAAGATAATTGCATAGAAACCATGCACTCCTTGCTAGTTTCTACCTCTCATGGCTTCAGTATTAATATTAGGTCAACTGGCAATGCGGCATACGAAGGCGTGCTTGGTATAATCAACAGCATCTGTTTCGTCTTCCGTAAAATAGCATTTTTCATCTCTGCTTTGAGGAGTTGTATGAAAGAGCCTAACAGCGTTGTGAGCATTACGATTTGCGACCGCACAGCTACTTTGCCGATAGATGGCTGTCAGCGAGAGCTCTCCATCTCCAAAACCTTTTACAAGATCAAAATGAGTCTCGCTCTAAGATTTATACTCCCAAGACTGAGTGTCGTACTCGCAGCCATCATTACCACAGCGGAACTGTCAACCCTTTCGTCAAACAAAAACGCTCGCCAACAACCGATTTGAATGAAGTTCTATTGATTCAATAATAAATTCATTGGCTAGAACGAATTTACCCATGTCCTCCACGTTATACATCTCAAGAATTCTCAAATTACTTTGTGCTGCCTCACTGTAAGACCTTGCCTTATGCGTTCACTGACCATATGTTGCTCAAAGTGCTTTCCAAGTCCTATTATTGTGAACACCACAGCTAGCGTCCATCAAGCAGAAACCGACCACCCCCATGCCCAAATAGCCACGCCAATTACTAGTATATAAGGCATACCCAACTTAACCAGCTTCAGTGTCACCCCAACCTTCACAATGTTGGCAGCATTACTACCCTGGTTCACATATGGAAATTGCTCATCGGGCACAGATTCCTTACCCAGGAATTTGCACAGTGGTTCCCATCCATCTCGTGGATGAAACTCCAGAAGATTTTCAGGTGCAACGAGGGACCTGATATGTTTGATATGAACTGGCATATATCTCGCCAAAGCATTACGGTCGGTCCATGGCTTAGGGGACGTCCAATCGGCCAATCCAAGCTGGAGGCAATCATGTAGTGCACCCAACCCTTCCTAAATGTCTCTCGTCAAGGTTGATTCTTCTCAAAAATACGTCAGCACTTACAGGATCTAGCCATATCAAGAAGGGCCAAATTCGCCAGCTGAGAATGGAATAAATAGATGTCTCCACCGACTTGACCCATGAGCTTGTTTCACGTTGTGTTAGGACAATCTTGGCGTTTGGAAAGGCAGCTACAAGTTCGGCCGCAAAGTTCACACAGGGCATGTCTGTGACTGCCTAGTAACTTATCAGCTTTTATATTAATTCGAAATCCGGGTTACCAACGCTGTACTCTTGAAGCAACTTGTCGAAATCTTCGGGGCCGTATTTCTGCCCAATTCCATGGACTTTGAAATTGAGCGCCTCGCGCCAACAGTTGATGTGACGATATCGCTTGTTGTACGGCTTAGGGGCTTCCAACATGTGGTAGCTTCTATAGCCAAGTTTGTTAAGGGCAGTATACATGGCTGTCGAAGGTGGTCAGAAGAGCATGATTCCATATTACTAGAATATCACTCACTCATTGTTGATGTACGGGAAAGCCCGAGGCACAGGACCTGCATTTCCAATGGTCGTGGTTTCGTCGTGACGATCTTATCAATTTCTCTGCCACCTGCCATGACGACATACTTTTCATGGGTTTCGTCTTGAGTATGCTTTTGATGTTCGAAAAAATAAGTGTCATGTTCGATACAGCGAGGCGTTTTGTTAAATCTTGATCCCCATATAAAAACCAACACAGTCTTGCGTTGGTGCTCAATTCGGGATTGTTGCCCCGGCCCCACACCAACTCCGGAGCAGTAATCATCACCAACTTACCAACTGCTTGAACTGCCCACGAATCCAACTGCAGGCATTAGGTCTAAAGCCAATAATGCTTTCGCGTAGAATCCTCTTCGCTTCTTAATATTACAGAACCTTATTCCCACACCCTCTTCCCTCCTCCATCAGAATACTCTTTCATCTTTGAAAGCGAATCCCTCGAAATTACCCCCATCCCTGAACCCACCTCTTATATTGTGGCGAGTTCGAGATATAGACCAACAAGCCAATATGTCTTCCTGTACAATTATCGTCACCGCGTGAATCCTTCTTCCCAGGAAGTGACGAGAACAACTCCCCAGAACTTAGATTCTACGGTGTGAGAAGATAAGTAACTCGAGAAATGCCATTGTGCTGAGACACTTTTGTGATTAAAGGAGGGTTATACAGTAAAAAAGTGTATTTACTGTCGATTCATATCCTACCCTCGAAACCAGATAAACATCCATGTCACGAAACAGGCAGGAGATGTATCAAGCCCATCAAGCTTATAGCTATGATTTTCTAGAATATGCCGCTATCTCGCAGACCAATGTATTCTTAAAGAAGGATATTGCATACTCGATGGTATAATTCTTCGTAGGTGTCTCCTAATAACAGTATCTATGTAAAAGAAGTCTGTTGGGGATATCCTCTCAATTTATTCTGAGCTTCCAGGGAGTGCGACTCCAAAGTCATGGTTTACTATGTTTTGATATTTTATTATTCTTATAGGGATGTTAGTTTGTTACTTTTTGCATGTTGAATGATGTCTATTCTCATCAATTAGTGATCCTCTTCCACAAAATCAGATACCTCTCATTCATCCCAGTGGCTTCAAGAAACCTTCACATATACAAACAAAATAACATATAGTCACCTATCCTCATCTTTATTCCCTCTAAAGTCCAAAGTAATGAACAACAAAATACGCCCATTAGCACACAAACATAAGTCCTCCTTAACTCCACCCACCCAACCATGCATAATGCTACTACCATCACACACAAGGGCAGTAATTTTCTAAAATCTCATCGCAATTATCATCTCGGGCCTCCAAAAGATTTCGAGCAAACTTGTAGGATATATACCAAACGGGCCAATTCTGGACGGTACTGCCACAAAACGTGTTCCTTGAAGGACTTAGTCAAGGTGATGATTTTTAACCGGACGCTCTTTTCACTTATTTAAGTGCGACATCTTCTTCGATAATCTACATACAACATAAGGATGAAAGACTTGAATTTCAACTGGGGGTAAACGAAAGCGAAGAAGAGATGGTGGAAAGAACACCAGATCGTTGTAAACCGTGAATCTTCTAGTTGGCTGAACGTCCTGTGTGATGACGAATTCCTCTGAGCAAAGAAGGGGAGAAGTTTTGTTTGTGAGAGTTACTGTCGATTCGAGTCTTACCGTCGAACCTGGGCAATTCGTACATGAGTGACATAGCAAGCACAAAACTCATACATGCTGGAAGACTTGCCACTGAATTCTTCGGGTAACGAGTAAAAGGGTAGTGATATTTAGGGAAAGCAGACTTTCATAATTCGTAGTAACCTGGAGAACATCAACTTGGTCTTTACGTGGTTCCCCATCAATACTCCATTCTTTTGAGTTTGTATTCTTTCTTAAACATTTCTTCTATAGAGAAGTTATAGTAGTGGTTGCGGATGGTGACTAGACGAGGAGTGTGATACATGTCCAAGTGATTGCTAGAGCTCTCAGGTACCATCATCTCTCATCCTTCTAAACTCCAGTATATACTCAAGGATATTACACTTCCAAGGCACCAACACCCCCAGACCCCCCTACAACCTCAAAAAGTCAAATCCAAACCCCTCCACTCAACCTCAATCAATTATCATTCCAACCTTATCCTACCCTACACCACAACACACCCAATAACCCCCCATATAAATAACCCAGAACCTCAAACCTTTCCCCCAAAGTCCTCTATTCACTACACCCACCAATCCCCCTACTTCCTCTATAAAACCACCTAACAAGCCACCAGTGAAACCCAACGCAAGAACTCATCGATAAAATGGATTTCGACTTGGCACGAATCCAAGTTACCTAAGCAACCCAAGCAGTCCACCCCAACCTGCACAACCAAAGAACTTTCTTTCCATCAAAGATCTACCATCACCCCAAAAACCCCCACAAAACAACTCCAACACCATCCCACAAACGAACAAAAAAACCCCATCCAAACATCTACCGTCGATTCCCGCTCTACCACCGCCCAAAACCCTCCGTTCATTCATCCCCATCTTTTCATGCGCAACAACAGACCCAATGTCACAAATACTTCATCTAAGAGACACCCCATTTGGATGACATAGAGGTTATATACGGTAGTTTCGAAATTTGACCCTACGTACCCCACGGTCATTGGAATCCTTGTTTGAATTGTCCGGTTTGCCTGCCACTTATCCCAAACATGCTGAGTTAATAAATAGATACTATTCACCTACCCCTGAACCTACCAGAGCCTCACTTAATAAATCCCAACATAAGATCCCTAGGATACCCAGTCCGTCCAGAACTCCCCATGTGGCTATTCTACTCTTTACCTCATCGGCCATCTGTGCTATGGTAACCCTCAAATCCACCCTTTGATTCATTAGACTATTATAAACGTAATACCATAGAACTAAGGGTTACTATTATAATAGTTACAAATATAATAATCTATTCTATAATAGGCCTTTTTTGTGTCTTAGGAGGGTGTAGAACGAGTTAGGTAGTAGGTGTAAAATAAAGAATAGAATATAGGCTGTTAACACTATAATAACAGCTACTTTATATACAGGAAGCTACTTTATATACAGGACTGTGTTCCCTAGCCCTCCCCACTTCCATAGTACCCTTATATACACTCTTGTCTAAACAATATAGGCGCTGCTGACCCGGCTATGTCGCCTTCACTAAAAAAGGACGTAGTAGCACGAGTATCGAGAGTTAGTGCCCGACGTAAACCAAAGGCAAAATAATCGTATTTAGGAATAGCTTCACTTTTTTGGTTAGGTATACTACAAAGGAATTACAAGGAGTTGTTATTTTATACTTTAATTACCGCGTTACTTTATTTACTTTCTAGGCGAGGGGTGTATTTAAATTAAAAATAGACTCTTTATATTAATTAAAGTAACGAATATTTCGGAAGTCAAAAATTAATTAATTAGTAGGAGAATTCCATCATATGGTCCAATTAACGAATTACCCATAGTATTGATCAAATAGTCGATTTGAGGGTTACTATAGCACACATCTAATCCCCACGCCTGAACCTAAAAGCAAGAGCTCCCTTGGTGGAGGTCTTATCTAATATACTTCTTATAGTATTGTACCCGTAAGACTTACCTACCTCTCCTTACAAATCCAAGCCCGCAAACTAACGATAAAGTACTTCGCTAGAAATCAATCGTGTATGGTAAGTTACAGAGACCTATTAAGTAATATTATACGAATTCGGTCGGTGAAGATACAAAACTTTCCCCTGTGATATCTGATATCCCCATCTTTCACATTTGTCTTATAGATATCTTTCTTCCCTTATATACCCACACTAGGTTTGGGTGCTATTATAGGAGCGAGGCGGGAAAAGGGGTCGTATCAAAGATAGAGGCTCTCCCAAGGTACAGTGCACTGTGCTATCCTCGTAGTCCGTACCAAGAAGTACAAGTCGACGTCATGCTTGGGAAACATACAGACTTGACGTAGCATTCGAGATCCCACAGATACTTTCAGCCATAAGGAACTAGAGCAAGGAACCGGAAATAAATGCCGGCTGGAAGAGGACAAAGAAGAAGAGATCAACCTCAGTCTACAACATCTCATCATAGCACAAGATCCAAACACAGAGTACGCAATTACAATCATGAATCTTTATCCTTGTTAATTTTCATTGAATGGAGTTTAAGCTCTAGGCTCTCCTATCATAAAATCGTACAACAGTCGCCGATCTCCTCACAGAGAATCCCTCACGACCTTATCAACCGCCTTGGCAAAGTAGTCGACATTCCCCGTGTTTAGACCCGCCATCGATATACGACCATTCTTGGTCATGTAAACATGCGCCGTACTACGAAGTTCCAAGACCTGCTTCTCCGACAAACCAGTGTAGGAGAACATGCCAATCTGATCCGTGATGTGATTCCAAGTACCCGGTGTACCTTGCTCCTCAAGTTTACTCCGTAATGCCTTTCGCATGCTGATAATTCTTCCGGACATCGTCCGTAGGTTCTCCTCCCACTCCGCAAACAGCGCCTCATCATTCAACACCAACCCCGCAATTCTAGCACCATATGCAGGAGGATTCGAGATCTCCGAACGCTGCAAAATAGCAAGCTGGGAAGCAATACGTCCAATAGTAGCCTGGGAATCCGTTCCGGGACCAGTCACGAAATGGAAACATCCAGCCCGCTCACCATACAAACCAAAGTTCTTGGCAAAGGATTGAGCGATGCAAAGCTCGAAGCCCTGCTCAACAAAGTAACGAACTGCCCAGGCGTCCTTTGCAAGATCTCCCGAGGCGAAACCTTGGTATGCGCAGTCGAAGAATGGGAAGTGGGATTTCTCTCGAATCAGCACGGCCAGTTCCTTCCACTGCTCCTGGGTGGGGTCCACTCCGGTGGGGTTATGTGCACAGGCGTGTAAGAGGATAATACTACGGTCTGGAGCTTCGCCGATGGCCTTTTTCATTCCGTCAAAGTCAAGACCCTTTGTGGAGGCGGAGAAATATGGGTAAGTGGAGTGCGCAAGTTGGACGTTGGAGAAGATTTGGAAGTGATTGGCCCATGTTGGGTTGCTGAAGTAGGCAGTTGCTTTGACTGGGAAGAATTTGGAGAGAAACAGAGCTCCGAGATGGACGGCACCTGTGCCAGAGATGGTTTGGAGACTGCAGACTCGTTTGTCGGCGAGAGCTGGGGAATCGGCGCCCAGGATGAGCTTTGCAGCTGCAGATGTGAAGCTTGCAAGACCGGCAATTGGGAGATATTCATGGTTCAAGGCGGGGTCATTTCGAAGAATCTCGTCGGCCTAGTGGCGGCGATTAGTCAATGATGAATTGGAATTTTTTTGCCAATGGAGTTGTACCTTCTTGACCACTGGTAGAACCCAGGGCTTTGCATCGTCACCTCTGTAAGCGCCAATCCCGAGATCGACTTTTTTGTCAAAGGTATCAGCTCGATATGCAGCCATCAGCCCGAAGAGGGGATCTTCTGGAGCTTGAGGAACGGCATCGGCCGAGAAACTGGTGGAGGTGGATGAAGACATGTGTGCGGATATGGTTTGCAGTCGGGAGACGGGCGAGGACGACTTTTTATATGACGAGGGAGGTGGTGGTGCAGGATTACTTGGAGATGCCGCAGTATTGGCAGTGTTTGGATGCTCGTTTGAGGGTGCCATAGCTAGGGGGGCGTATGGAAAGCGGTGGAGTCACTGTATGCGGGACGCTGCGGGTATGCTGGCCTGGGCGCGTTCGGGGAAGTGAGTGCTAGCTGCAGTTGGGGTTGGCCTGGGGAAAGAAGTGGGCTGACTTTGCTGCCTTTCCGGAAAAGTTCCAAGTCACGCAAGGCAAGTCGCATCTTATATATTATTTTTTAGTAATGCACCGCTTCTGCTTGGATGGTGGATCGACCGTCATAGCAGCTACGCCGAGGTACTTGTAGAGTTTCAAGCTTGAGCCTGCTTAGGGTTCTTCACGAGCTGACAAGACTTACGATTCATGAAATCATACTGTAAAATCTTACTGCTACCGTAGCATGTGCTCCTTACTGCCTGAACCTGGATAGAAGTTCATCACGAGCCCCCGTACCCACCTGCTCTGCAGTGCCTGTGCCTGCATCCGAGGGGATGTTGGCACTCACATGCAAAATGCAAAAAGGCAGTTAGAGTATTGGATCCAGAGTATTCAGAAAACAACAACCGTCAGCACTCGAGTAGAATCTCAAATGACTAAATCCCACACCACCAGGAATAGACTCAATCCACACGATGCGTAAAAGACGTACTTGGCCGTACTTTTACGCTCCGCTGCCTTCTTGAGTTGTTTGTTTCCACCTCCCACATTTTCCGTCGTTAGCAAAGAGTCTTCCACCAACTGAGAGATATACTCGGATTGCGTAGCAAGATTGTTGACAAGCTGTGTTTGGAGCTCCGATATTTCTACAAGCGATTTCTCGGCAGTTCTGGAAATGTGTCAACTCTAGCTCTCGTCGAGACAATCCTGCCACGTACCTAACTTGATCCAATTTACTCTCGTAAAGTCTCAACATATCCTGATTCTCCTGTTCAAACATTTGTATCTGCTCCTGCGACAATTCTGTCTCTGGATCCATCTGCTGGGTTTCCATAGGCAGAGCGGCACTTGATTTGTAGCTTGATGAAGGTACCGCTGCAGCATTTTCAAATCCTCCCAATTCTGGCATATGCAGCTTGGAATTCGCAAGCACACTCTTATTCTTTTCCACTTCTCGAAGTATTCGTTTCTCCATCATCGATGCCTGAATCCCTCCGCATTCTTGCAATTTCTGTCGCAAGTACCATAGAACACTTTCTCGATGTCCACTAATCGCATTCGCTCTCGCCTCTTCGAGTTGCTGATCCGAGGACTTGGTTTGTCCTGCCCCTCCTGCGGCCCATTTCCCTAAAGATCCTAACCCCAATCGTGCAAACTTCTTTCGCGAAAGTGTCCTCTCAGTATCCTGTCGCAATTGCTCAGCATCTGCCAAATGTCGAATACTGGCGTTTAGTTCTCGTAATAACTGTTTCGTCTCGGCATCAATCTCCTCTCTTTGGCGATCTGTCAAGAAGTGCCATTGTTTCTCATTCGTAGCGAGTCTCGTCCTTCGTGGTGGCGGCGCAGTAGAAAGATATGACTGTCTTATTTTTTTGAGGTACGCATTGAGTGAGGCAATGTGGGAGTTCTAAACAAGATGTTAGAACGGTTTATACTGTGGCATCCAAGGTACCAACAATGCGATATGCCTCCTTCTGGAATTCGTCAATGTTCTGGAGAGTCAAAGATGGACTTGTCGTTGGTTTAGCATCATGGCTTTTGAGAAGCTCGTCAAGGAGAGGAGTAAGGTCCGTCATGGAGAGAGATGCGCAGTTGGATCTTGGGTCGTGAGAAAGTTGTGAGGCAGCTTGAATCTGGGCCAACTCGGTCTAGCTATGATGCCAGTTCAAAATGCCAGTTCCAGTTTAAATGTGGCGCAACCGCGGTGGCTTTACGCTGAACTTTTTACCGTGTTTGATTGGTTACTGATCTCGTACTCGTATTTGGGACCCTCGACTATAAAATGCGCCGGCAGTCTAAATCGTACAAGCTCATTTCTCCAACCCTTCGCCATACCTGCCTATCTATGTAGTACGAACCACCTACCTAATCAGACGACATACCAAATATCATCTGTGACGCCATGGAATTATTGCAGCTCGGCTCGGTCGAATGGAACCGAGGCTTTCTACCCGTATTCATCTGGAATAGAGACCACAGCTCTACACGAAATTGTCGAGCTACATAGCTACACCTATACCTATACTTACTACTAAGTATGCCTCGGACCCAGTAAGAAAAATGGACAACATCAGAAGCTCCTTGGATTCTCTTCTAGGTAGGCCCAGAAAACCAAGGCTAGACCGACTGATCGGAGCTCATTCGGAATCAAATAAACAATGGGGCTCATCGGCGTTCCGTGGAATTTTTTACTGATTGCCATCACTTCAATCCGTTATCGCTCAACAATGCCTTCCGGATGAAGACTCCCGCAACATCGTGGCAATCATTGGCCAGTAATAGCCATGTTTTGGTGCCCCATCGTGGAAACAGCGTGGTTCGGCGGAGCCTGCGTCATTTCTACCCTGTTAGTACTTTTAGATCGAACTAACTGAGTAAGTCGGTTGGTGAATTTCTTTTTCCATTTTCTATTTTCACTTGTGGAAATTTTGGTGTTTTATCAGCTTTTTCGCTTCTTGATTTTATCGTTTGTTATGATATACGAATAAATATCCATATGGCTGAGGAATATCGGGTAAGAGTCGCTGGGAAAGGAGAAGAAGAAACTGGAGAGAGAAATCAAGATACTCTCCCTCCCAGATTAATACATCAAACTCCGCCATGCTCTCGAGAAAACCCCCAAAATGTCCTGGAAGATGGAATACAAAATGAAGAACCCCAAAATCCCGGACCAGACCTTGAACAATTAGCACCCGTCAACACAGGGCCAGTATACTCAGCCTTCGGAGTTTGGAAAAAAAGATACATCGTCCTAATGGTCACTTGGGCAGCATTTCTCTCCCCAACTTCAGCAAACATATATTTCCCCGCTCTCAATTCCCTAAAAGTCGACTTGAACGTCGACACGAAACTCATCAATTTAACGCTCACCTCTTATATGATATTCCAAGGACTGGCGCCAACCATTTTTGGGGATTTGGCAGATATGGCGGGACGAAGACCCGCGTATATCTTGGCTTTTGTCATTTATATGGGTGCGAATATTGGTCTTGCTTTACAGGATAGTTATGCGGCGCTTTTTGTTCTAAGGTGTTTGCAGAGTACTGGGAGTAGTGGTGCGATTGCCTTGGGATATGGGGTTGTGGCGGATATCTCGTCTAGTGCTGAACGGGGGAAGTATATGGGCATTGTTGGAGCCGGGACAATGATGGGACCAGCTCTTGGTCCTGTAATTGGAGGACTTCTGGCGCAGTTTCTGGGGTGGCGATCTATATTTTGGTTTCTCGTTATTGTTTCTGGATGCTTCCTCATCCCATTCATTCTCACAGTCCCAGAAACAGGTCGAAATGTTGTAGGAAACGGCTCAATTCCCCCACAAGGCTGGAACATGACCGTCCTCGAATGGTGGAACCTCCACCAAAAATCCAAATCCATCTCCGAGCTCTCACGAACAGTCAGCGCCGAGGGACGTCGTCTCCAACAAGCAGAACTCGCACGAAAACGCAAACTGCGCTTCCCCAACCCGCTCAAAACAATCCACATCATCATGGAGAAAGACATGGCCGTGGTACTAATCTACAATTCCCTAATCTACACCGCATTCTACGACATCATCGCTTCCATCCCCGAGCTCTTCCAGGAAATCTACCACTTCAACGATCTCCAAATCGGACTTTGTTATATTCCCTTTGGAGTAGGCTGCGCCATTGCCAGTTTCGCAAACGGCAAGATGCTCGATCGAAACTACAAGCGAGTAGCAAAACAAATAGGCTTCACCATAGACCGCAAACGCGGCGACGACCTGCGTCACTTCCCGATCGAAAAAGCTCGCTTAGACCTCATCTGGCCGCTTCTCATCTTCGGCCTGGTCTGTATCCTATGCTACGGCTGGGTCCTCGAGAAGAACGTCAACCTCGCCGCACCACTCATTCTTCAATTCCTGATCGGTCTCACTGTCAATGGCTCGTTCAATATCCTCAGCACGCTAGTGGTGGACTTGTACCCGCAAAGTCCTTCCACAGCGACGGCGGCGAATAACCTTGTTAGGTGTTTGGTTGGAGCGGGGGGAACGAGTGTTATCAGTTTGATGATTAGTGGGATGGGGAGGGGGTGGTGTTTTACGTTTATTGCGCTCGTTTGTATGGTTACCATGCCAATGCTTTGGGTTGAGTTGAAACAGGGTCCTAGGTGGAGGGAGGAGAGGAGGGTCAGGCTGGAGAAGAGGGAGAGGGAGAAGAGGGTGGAGGAGGCGAGAGCGATGGGGTTGGAGGAGAGTGGGAGTGAGGATTCTAGTGCTGTGAGTGGGGATGTTGATATTCCTGAGAAGGACGAGGAGAAGGTTTGATCGTTTATGTGTGTGCATTTCGTGGCGTCTTTTAGGTCGTAGATTTTGGAATTATGGAGTGTAGCATAGGGTGTATATAGAATGAGTGCTCTGATACTGTATCTGGATTCTAGAGAATTCATAGTATACTTTCTTATCTTTCATCTCACCAAAACTGATGGAATTTGATACCCGACACAAGCCCCAAGACTAGAGATGCCCTTCAAATCTCACTGATCTCTTGCAGTACTTACCTTGTGTAATTGGGTTGTAACTTATATATCCTATCCAAGAAATGACTTCTCGGAAACTTTGTAACGTAGCTGATTCTCGTCTATTGATATATCAATACTCTGGTCATCTACTTACTTTAATTCTCCCTCCAAGAATCCAACTTACTTCCCACTTCAAAAAGTGGTCAATGAATTGAAAGCGCGTGTTGATCCAAACGTAGAATATACGAGTGCTTTTGCGCCCCGAGTCGAGTCCTGGCCCAAGAATCGAATTCCCTTTTTCCCCCGAGGGACTTGAGGAATCATCCCTTGTTGGAAAGAATTCGTACTTTCCTCTTGAGATTCCATAGAAATGAGAGAGAGTGCGTAATAGGTTGGCTAGCTAGCTTTGGATGTTGAAAACTCAAGAGTGGGAAAGTGAGTTGGCGTAAGTACCATGGCGGGGCAGAGGTTTAAGTGTTAAGGTAGTCCCCTCGCTTAGCACTTAGCATGATATCCGCATGTCATATGGCTACTGTACTGCGGGTTCATGGTAGGGGAGCGTACTCGGAATGTATAACTATAGCCCTAGAAATCTACTTGTCAGAGTGTTTCAATTGAGGGGCCATTTTGGCGCCTGGCCTGGCCGGAAGTGTAGGGTGAGCTTAGGTGATGAAATGTCACAGTAATTTCGTGGTCCCCTTTTCTAGGATGAGATACCTAGGAAAGAGAAAGTGGATAGATTCTTGTTGCTAGTGTAAAGAGTTTCTAGAGTATACTAGAAAGCTATGCGCAGTCGTTGATTACTTGGACTTTTTGGGATATTTGAATATTAGTATTCTCGGTTTGGATTGATAAAGCAATTTCCAGGCCTCTTTTGGTACGTTTGGGGTTTGTTTAGTTACTGTGGGTATTTGATATAATTTGGAGGAGATTAGCGTTTAGAGAAATATTGCTCATGAGTACTTGAGTAGAGTTGAGTAGGTAGTTTAATCAATTTGGTGGGTTAGGATTTTAACTATAATATATAGATTACGCTAGTTACTACTTTTGAAGTAGTCAGATCAACATTCTTACAAATCAGAAAGTATCAAGAAGGCTTAAATTAACTAGCCTCTACTAGTTAAGTAGTACTCTACTCTACTCTACTATTCTTAATGTTCAAACGCTAAAGAGTAGTTGGTTAGGTATAATCAAGTAAGAAGCCTTTATCTCACTACCTACATTGAATGGTGAGTTACTGCTGTTAGGGGTTAAAGATTCAGAGAAATTCACTAGCAATATGCCATCCTACGTATACCACCACAGTATCTTATTCACCAGAATATTCAAATGTACCCCACTCACTAAGTGGACATGGGCACATTACGTAGTGTCCTTCAAGCTATACTTTGTCATTCTGAGACTAAAACCATCACACCTGAGTATGTTGGACTGATAATGCTACATCCATCACGTACGACTACTAAAGATATTGGGCCATCCCAACCAAATACAAACAATCCAAATTAACACCATCAATATGGGGACTGCTCGTGGCACCAAAAACAAAAAGATGGCTGATACAAGCACTCCGGAATCTATTCTTAGCAAGAGTGTAATACTTCTACCTTGTGTTACCCACGCGTTAACCCTCTATTAGTCGCCTAGGCACAGATACCATCACCCTCTTCATTGGCCCAAACCGCGACAAGCTTATTGTCCACAAGCAACTCATCTGCACGATACCTTTCTTCCAAAAGGTATTTCAGGGGAATTTCAAGGAGGGAACTGGCGAAATGGAACTTCCAGAGGATAAATCAGAAGTCATGTTTTTGTTCACTGATTGGCTTTATCGGGGAGTGGTTCAAGCGTTTGATACTCAAGCCCACCTTGATAACTTGTATGGTCTTTATAGTGAGTTAATTCCCAACGACATATAGGTTGCATTGAGTAAAGGCTAAATTCCCCGTTCTAGTGTTTGCCGAAAAGGTCTGCGAGAAGAGATTGATGGATATGACCATCGACGCTATCCAAGACGTCTCCCTAGCCCGCGATGTCTACATCTCCCCAAAGCAGTTCTTCCACATCTACCAAAACACAAATCACGTCTCCGTAGATTCGCTTTATGCCTGTACATCCAAGGTCTTTCCGACTCGCTCAAGGCATCGCAGGATCTTGATGCGGACCGCAAGACCATCGCAGAGGTCCAGGAATACATGAAGCAGGATGAGGAGATGAATTTCGATGTCATGTACTGGGCGATGCAGCTTGGTGCTATGTGTAAGCGCTTTGATTTCCGCAAACGTAGCGATGAAGACCTCAAATTTGTCAAGGCAGATTCCCCTTGCTACTTCCATAAGCATAAGAAGAATGATATGTGTTATTTGGATATGACGAAGGAGCAGGTGGCTTCTAAGAAGGAATATAAGCATATTAAGGCTAGACAATTGGGAAAGCTTTTCTTGGGTTGGGGATGAAGGGGCACAGCGTTAGACAGACGATAATCATGACTGACAGCAAAGAAGGAATACATGGGAATGAAGGATACACGATTTGGCGAATTTCGCTTCGGTCGGGGAAAAATCGAGGTTCCGTTGGGTAGATAGTAATTGATATCTTACGCCAATTATTCCCATGCAGCCAACTATATGGTAAGAGGTGATATGGGACCAAAAGAGTCCGGTAGCTTTCAGAGTATTGAATTCTTCTGCATTGTATTGAACCTGATGTGTGTTTAGCGAGAATCACAATATGCCTCTTTGAACTAGATTATTTTTGCCATTTTTCTTACTATAGTTTAATATCGCTAAGGTTTGATTGCCAAATTATTCGAGCTGAAATTAACAAGAGGTCCAATCTTCAAAGTATGGACCGTGCTTCTGCAGCGGTAATTACCAATTTAGAGTCAAGATCAATGTATCGTTTATTCATTGTCTGCTCAAATTAAGGAAGCTGTTGTCAACCACTCTGGGTTGAGCCCTTTTGCCTGAGTAATCTTCTCCATCATAAATCTCCATAATAGCTCGATATGACTGGCGCTTTCTCCATTAAATAGCACATCTCCTTTCGAACATGTCTGTGAGAAGTACATCTGCCATACGGACCACCACGCCACTGCACATTGCCATTCGATATCATCTCAAAATGTCGGTAAAAAGACTTTAATCTATTACCGCCGCATACCGGAATTCCTCGATCGCAGCTTTTCTATACTGATACTGCCCCTTAAGACCAAAGGCGTACAGTCCCATTACCCATTTCCGTAGTCTCGAGGTCCTGTCCATATGTTGGAACACGTGTGAAAAAACTCCCGGCGGCGGCAACGAATGGTATGTGTCGTGAAAGTCTTGAATGGCATCAATTATCTGGTCCATCAAAACCTCCTCACGAATTTTGTCTGCAAATATGTAGAAACCATAAAGACTTTTGATATAGGATAGGGTGTTCAGACGCATGACTATTCCCCGATACAACTAATCCACAAATAAGGAGATCACCTCGGGAGAGTCCTCAGGCATATCCATGGTCCCATTCTGATCTTTAAATCCTCCAAGGAAGGCTTTCTTGAACCAAGGAACATTCCATATGAGGTCTTTGTGGACTGTGAACTGTGTACGAGTTTCGCCAACGTACAGATTAACGACATCGTTTCCTAGAGTACTGCTTATTATGTCAGTTGAAGTGTTTAAGCAATGGAGAGGATCGCTTCACCTTTGTAAAGTATCTGTATACAATGCTTTCGTGCTAATTTCTCGGCGTGTGGAAGTCATCTTCGCTTCCCGAGGTTCGTTTCTTGTTTTCTTCTAGTTCTTTTTTGGGGAAAGTCTTTGCTGGGACAAAAACGCTCTTCGGTGGTGGCATTATATATGCCAGGCAAGAGAGCTGTTTCATAACAATGGCAGGATGAACATGGCTGAACAAACGAGATTTACAACAAGATTCTAGAATGAACTTGGATGTACACGCACCGATTTCATCCTCGATTTTTACTAGAGCTGAAATATATCTAAACCTTCTGACTGCGGCAACTAGATTATTCCAGATGTTCTGTTCGTTGGGCCGCACCCATTCCAGAAGATCTCCCAACACCTGGAACAGATCCCTCTAGAATTCATTCAGGTTACAAGGACTCGCTGGAACCGTCCCAAGCACAGCCTTGGAACTTTCTGGAATCCCGTAGCCGAGTCACCTCGCCCTCTACTGGATTCACCCAGCAACGCGCCCACAACGACCCACTTTCTCGCACTCTCGTTCAAGAACATCAATAAGAAAATTCCTGCCAGCATTCAGATTCCGCTAATTCAAAAAGTACGTCCTTTACGAGCTTATGGCCTAACGGAACGAGCTGCGCGATTAGCTTGCGAGATAAACCAACGCCTTCGGGTGCCGAGTTAGTCGGGCTTGCGGACGTCCAGAGGGTGATTCCTGGGACTTCTTCCTGCTCTTTTTTGCAATTTTTTATTTTGGGGTTTTATTTTGGGGGTTTTCTGTTGGGTGGATGTTCTGAAATGACGATGTAGTTTTGCCTTGGGGATCTTTCTTGAAGGCGCGTGGTTGCCGACGCGACAAGGTGGTTTTGTTTTGGTGGTCGCTTAGCCCAGTCCAATTACATCGCAGTTGAGCAAGCTGCAAGGAAATTGGGTTCTTCAGGGAAATCGAAAATGTAGTATTTATGCAAGTGTGTATTAGTCGTATCTCGCAATTTCTCGCAACATGGATTGGACAAATTATGAATTTTCAAGGAAATAGAGCATCATTTGTGATTTTCTTCTACAGTATCACCCAAAAATCCATCAGAGGTGAGCAGATCGCGAACGCCTGATCCTTTGAGTTTCCGTTGCAAAGCTCTCCATCCCTCCCCTTCAATTATGAGGTAGTATGTATGTAGTTGCAGCGTCCAAGCTCGTAGCTTTAAAAAATTCTTGTTTCTCTGAATATATACAAGAGAAGAATAAGCTTAATTTATCGTTCATATTCAGCACCCCTATCTTGAATGTCATCTATCGTGTTATTCATTTATTTCTCCTCACTCACGCTTTCTGCGAAAATGTACAGATCTTAAAGCTAACCAAGGTGCGCTGCGTCTAAGTAGGCACAACCACTTCGCGATAAAGCCAATCTATGAACAGAGCCATGACCGTCAGAGCAAGACAGATGAGCGAAACTCGGGATATATATCTAGGTTAGAAAAAGATAATATTCTAATTTCTAAAAGTCTCATATATATAAAATAGTTCTCTACGCGATTTACTAGTGGCTGTTTAGAAAATGTAACGCTATGTTGATTATAATCACAGGCTCTAAGCCAAGGAGAGCTTCTGATGAGGTTTTGGTAGACATTCATACGTCCTGTGGGCTGGAGCATCGCTGATGTTGATTTGTAGCATGCCTGAGAGAGCTGATGGAGAATTTATTGGTGGGCAGCAAACGTAGAGGGAAATGAATTAACTTTCCTTTCTAGGTCATAAAGACCATTCTGGTTATGGTACTACGACATTTTTCTGGTGATACATGGCTCCGAATTAATAAGCAAGAGAATGAAATTGATGGGGGTAATTGCCTCATATGCACAGATTCTCGCTTAGGGTGGTTAATAAAAATTACTGTTGGATTCCAGAATGAACGTGTTTGTGCGGGATGCTATTTTCGTGCAAATGGTATGTTGCTATCAGTCAAGGGACTAAGGTGGCGTTGGCATGCCTGGAACCCTCTGGCAAGAGATATCGTCAAAATAACTTGACAGAATCGCTGCTGTTAACACTAACGACTTGAAGCGAGCATCACTTATCAATTATGGTACAGAATGATAGAGTCTGATTACTTCATGATTGATCGACCAAAATCGTACGTACGTTGAAGTCACAGCCACTTTCCCGAGAACCAAGAAACTACATAAGGCTCTCGTTGCCTATAGAAATTTCTCTCAAGCCTTCCCAGAAGCAACCTCCGCATGTCCCTTCTTGATCCCCAACCTCTTCGCCTCATCATCAACAATATCCGGAATCTCCTCACTCAAACTCTTCCCCTTAGGACTCCAACCCAAATACTTCCTCGCCCTCTTCGCAAACCCCTTAGAATTCAACCCCCAAGACAAGGCCTCAAACCCAGCAAACTCCTTCGCTTCCTCCACACCCATGGACTTAACAATCTTCTCCTTAATATATCCCTTCTCAAAAGCAACTTCACCAATCTGCTTAGACACCTGACCCCAGACATGATGTCCATTCTCCACCAGGAAATAGCCTTCCTTCCCCCAAAGATGGGGATCGAGTTCTGGTTTATGCTCAAGTGCAGCATCCACCAGGAGAACGAAGAGGGCAGAAAGATCGTGAACATGAACATGATCCCATTCCGTGAGACCCTTTCCAAGTTGCGGCGCTTGACCATGTTTCAAAGTCCCCTCCGTAAGAGAATAAACCTGTCTACTCCTTTGGTTGCCCGGTCCTCTACCCTTGCCGTAGATAGTTGGCGGACAAAGGATAGCGGTCTTGACAATGTCTGAAGAAGCTGCGAGGACGATCTTATCGACATCCCGATGGAAGGCAGAATCAGGCAGGGAAGTCAAATCCGAAACTCGTTCAAGGTCATCATATGGTTGTTGAGAAGGTGGCTCGCCATAAGTATTAGTTTCCATGTCTTTCCAGACTAGGATTCCGGTACCGGAGGTGTGTAGCCAGAATCCAGGCTTCTCTTTGGTATGGCCGGCTGCTATTCCTTTGGCGATTGCGCGGGCGGCTCCTGCGTGATCTGATGCATCGGCGGTATCTATAAAAAACCCATTAGATCGGTGTATTGAATTCAAAAGGATCTAGGTAACGTACGAATTACAATATCAGCTGCAGCACTCTCCTTCTCCAATACCTCCGAATCATCAATAGTTCCATAAACAAGTCGTACTTTTGGATATACCGCGGCTATTGGAGCACCCTTTTCAGAGTTCCGTACTAGTGCAGTGTACCCGTAGTCTGGATGTGCCTTTTCAAGCGCGTAGAAAAGGTCCCCGCCAATGTAACCAGTGGTTCCCGTACTGAATAGCCCATTAGTATTGTGACATCCAACTTATCTAATACTAACATGAAGACTTTTGGAGCCATTTTGAGAAATTTTGTTGTTGAGATTTTTGAAGTTGCAAAAGATTCGGCCGAAAGCTGAAGGCCGTGGCGGGGTTGGAAATGTATGACGTGTGAGGGACATGAATGGTTCCACCCACTCTATTTCTAAGCAACAACATACCGAGTAATGAGCGATTCATCGAGGATATCTTCCAACGAAAAGAAAGAGAGTAATTTCGAAATCGATTTTCACTCATTCTAGATTGGCTAACCCGATATCCCATTCACAGCAAGTTGAAAAGATACAGTATAAAGTTCGACGGCTAATAAAAAAGTCCCGAGATCCTTGTCCTCTCAACAACCATTTCCAGGGTTCACCATGAACCTTACTACAAGAATTCAAACCTTCAACACAACCTAGAGCATCTCAAGCATATACCATTCCGATACACACGGTGACGAATCTCTCCTTTATAAAAGTAAACCTTAGCCAAGTCCAAACCAGTCCGTGAAGACACAATCCGCACTGGCCTCGAAAGTAATAATAATAGAGTGGCGCCCTAAACCTCCTTTTCAAGAATTGGCTTTTAGAAGAGGTTTGCGCGAAGCCTGGTATAGCTGTAGCGAATAGGACAATTGGATGGTTTCAGAGAGTTGAAGCAGCACAGCCTCTCGGCTCCTCTTGCCTCCCCGAACTAGCGAAATGATTGCGAGATGACAACCGAAAACGAGGCGAGATCAAGAGAGTAATTAGACATTTGGAAAAGCAATCGATGAAGACATGCTCAAACGAGGAGTCGAATATGAAATTTAATAATAAATCAACATTACTTGAGTACTAATGCTGAAGAAAGAAGTCCAGCCTCCCTTCCCCCACCCCCAATAACCCCCAAAATATATACAAGAAGCAGAAGGAAGCCTTTCCAATCCAATGCAATGGAGTGAGCTTTTACAACGCCGTCGTGAACCCTTTATTCTCCAAACCCATACACCAATAAATATCTATCAAGAAATGAACTCCCCCAAGGATTCGAATGTTACGAGGAAACATCATCAAATACACCGCACCAACATCTACTCCTGGAAAATAACCATGTTGACCTCTCCCACACCTTCTTTGGAGGCAACGATCTTGCCAAAGACACCAGTCTTGACATCTCGCTCCATGATGACGAATCGGCCACTACCTTGCGATCCAACACCCGCAAGGGTTCCCTCTTTGTTGAGTGAGAACTGTCTTGGGGTGGTACCTCCAGATGGAGAGTTGGCGACAAAGTTTAATTTCCCTGTTGCTGCGTCGATGGACCAGGTTTGGAGAGTGTCAGATTTGACAACGGTTCCGTTGGTAAGAGCGACATTGAGAATAGTGGCATTACGAGAAGAGGTGTGAAGGAATTTGTGATCAGGCTGTGACTGTGTCAGTATGGTATTTGGCATTGCAAAATGGGAGTGGGAAAAAGCGTACGCTTATGATAGCTTCTGCACCTGCAGCTCCGGCTGGAGTACTGATGTTGCCGTAGATGCCCTTACTCTCGATCAATTTGAAGTCTAAGCTCTTGCCGTAGGTTACATTGTAACTCTCCACGGTGTTGGTCAATTCGTTGACGAGGAAGAAGTAGGTTGATCCGTTTTTACAGCCTGGACCAGCGTAGAAAGCTCCATGGCGTGGACCACTTCCTGGCTTGACAGGAAATGGTTCCTGCTCTGTGAGCTTGGAAGTTTTTGCATCAATAGAAAAGATGCGAAGGAGATCTGAGCCTAGATCAGGGGCAACAACTGTGAAGATGTTAGTATTGTCTCGATGAGAGGTTGAGTTTAGCAAATTATCACGATGTTGGAAAATAAATTGGCAATTTCGTTTATATGACATAGTCCGACAAATGTAATAAAAGCACGCAAAAATGGGATACTTACTGAACTTGTCATTAGGATCCAAAATTACTTCATGAGGATGAGGTTTCTCTTGACGTGCAGCAACAGGTCCGGGGCCTGCCTGCGTGAAAAAGAAGTTCCCAAGGCTTTCAAGTGCACCATCAGGCTTGACGCTGTAAGATCCGACAGCAGCACCTCCACTGCTCAAAGTTAGTTCAATTTCTTCTGACTAATTCGGGGTAATTACTTACTATAAAGCGACAGCTATTCCTTTTCCTTTGTTGTATAAGGTTGTGGCCACGGGTCCATTAGGAGTTTGATATTTTTGGAGAAGTTGTAAAGAGCCGTTCTTGGTGATACTGTAAGAAGCGATACTTCCATTTGGACCACTCCAGTTCTCATCTAGAGCATAAACAATCTTCTTGTCGGTACCCAATTCTAACCAAGATGGCTGGGGTCCAGGACCGTTTATAGATCCCAAGTCCTTGAGTGTATAACCAGTAGCCTTCTTGTCCGATGTGTCGATCGAGGAACTCTTTTCCAGCGCGTAACTAGTCAGAAGTCCACCGTATGAAGAAACGTGGATATTGACAGCAGCAGCCGAAGCTACCAGACCCGCCACTGGCAGAGTTCTTAATATGTCCAAACGCATGTTGGGGAAGAGGTTCTGGTCTATTGTAGTGCGAATGCGAAAGCAAGCGAAAAGGGGTTGATAAACAGAAAGGTGAACGACGAGAGAAACGGGATGAGGAGAAGAGGGTTACGAGGCCTTTTAATTTGCCTTTTGTACCTCGGAAGGAATGTAGTAAAGGAGATGATAGCGTAATAAAGTTCACCTTGATGATGGGATGCCCAGAGGTGCCCAGCCCAGCGGTCCGGGAGATTTGGCACTGGCAGGTGTTAGTTTGCTAGGTCGGTCAGTCGGTCGGGACGGCACAAATAGAGTCAGTGAATAGGGTCTGCGGGTGGTAAGCAAGAGGCAGTCAGGGTAGCTTTGGCTGCAGGATAGCTTTGTTTAGGTGAGACTACGAGGCGAGATGTCAGCGTTTGAGCCCGTTGTAAGGGCGAGTTGGTGGCGGGGGAGGGGCCACTACCAAGGGGAAGTACGGGGTACGGGGGTACGAGATATTGGCGCAGCTGATCTAATGATCTCCTATATCTCCAAGAACCCAAACGGGCGGATGTAGACACCGAATAGGGAAACGAGCACGCCCGATGAACCAACGGCGATGCGGGCCCTCCCTTACTCCGTACACGTTATGCGGTCTAGTCGGAGAAAACGCAGCTGGTTGACATGGACATGTGCGGGGTTTTCTTGGAGCTTGCTTTGAGTTGCCGACGGATAAATTCAAATTGAGGGATGGTGATGGATGGAAGCTCGAGGATGCAAATTGCGAAATGCTTATGTTGTACCAGGATGAGGCCTTGGAGACCCTTGGCTTGGAGAGCAGCGGTGGAATATGCACTCTTAGTTTCCGAAACGCAGTGATGATGATGCGGCTAACCGGCCAGTCTAGAGTTGTGGCTTGTGAAGTTTGTGTTTTAGATCACGGAGAGGTCGAAGAGGCGAGGACCTCGAAGAGATTTAAATATTGTGGCTGGCCGTGAAGAATGATTGCGAAAACATTCACGGAAAAAGGGGTCCGCCTATGAATCATCCTGGAGGATTCAACAATCACGGACCACAGCTATCAACCACCTCATGTTATTTTCATCCTTCACTGTTGGCACCCTCATCCATGGCCCTCTGTCTTCGCAAACCATCTGACAAACATCGTTGTTGGCGAACTTGTACTGTACAATAGTCATGTACTCGCCTCTCGCCTAAGATTCGAATGGATATTAAAAACACATCATTACATGCAATAATCCTTGTGAGTCAATACGTTTGCATCCTGACAGCAGTCACTGAATGCCATTGCTTTGATACGTAAATCCGGATTCCCATGGTAGTCTTTGCCATCCTGCAAGGGATCTCCAGTAAGATAATGATGAAACAGATTATGCAAGTAGCTGGTAAGGAAAGATTAATACTTTGAGCAGTGTCACCACCAACACGCGCTCGCGTGGATAATGTTAAGATCTGTTAAATGGTAGCCAATAAGCTCATGTACGCACTAGCTCCGACCAAGTGTCCCCTGCCTCCATAGCTATAAAAAGAAACTTCAACACCTACTTATCTTTAAAGTTAGGGTTATGAATGAAAGGTAGAAGGGTGAGTGGTGAAAGCTAGGCTCAAGTTAGGGTTAGAGCTGAAATTTAAGGTTACTAAATTATAGCATGATTCATGGTTATTTTGTAATGTGAACACAGCTAAGTGCCTACATTTTGTGCCATATGTGGCGAACATGTTGGCTACCATTCAATTGAGCCCATACGGAGGAATATTCAGAGGAAAAATCCCACGCCATGCCGGTCACTTCATCTGGCGCTTTGAAACATCGAGGCTGAGCGTTTCATACCTGCTTCCTCATGTTTGGTAGGCAATCACTCGAGCTCAAGTGAACGACAAAAAATCTATATCAGTATCGGTCTATCTTCTATACAACGATACCCATCCTACCGATCCGCAAGTTCAACCCCATCGTCGTCGTCATCCTCTGTACCCTCCATCATGTAAGTTGTAGGATCGGTACGGCCCCTTGGTGGGCTTCTCAAAGCTTCTTCCTGGTTTCCCCCGATTCTTATTTTGCCTTTAGAGGCACGGTTCACTCTGTCGCTAACCCAGATGGCACTTCTCTTCAACAAAACCCAAAGCCGTTCCTGGCTCTCGACAATGTGTCTATCATCTCTGGGGTTCTCGCTGGCCTCAGCTTTGAATTGGTATTTTAAACAATCCTTCACTGTCACAAGACCACTGAGCTTTCCACGGTATTCAATAAGGATGACCCTGGGACCAATCTTGCGAAACACTTCCATGACCGTTTCAAGTGGCAAACGTGGATGAACCGTCACAGGCGTGGAATCGATAAAGCGACTGAAGTCCACCGCAGAGGATGATACGCCTTCGAAGCTAGTAGAACCTGCATGTGATTGATTTGTTGGGTTGAGAGATGATGGAGTGCTAAAAAAGCATTTCGCGCTGGGGTTGATAGCACGATCTTTCTTGACTCGATCGATAGCGTATCGCAATTCGGTATGCCCAATATATCCAACAAGCACTTTTGATGTCCGGCTTTCGACTATTGGGAAGCCCTGATATTTGTTTCCTTTCAGTAGTAGCTCAATGTGCTTCATCGTCAGACCCGTCGTTGGTAGTGCCGTAACCTCGCTGGTCATGACTTGAGAAACCGGAACTCCAAAGGTATGTTCCTCTTTATTGTCCAAGAAAGGAAATCCATTGAACCAGATCATGCGATCTGCGATTCCTCCTTTTCCGAAGAGCTCGCTGACAGCTTTGGTGACACCAACCACAATCATTGTTGGCAAAATGTAGGTAAGAGCTCCTGTAAGTTCAAACATAATGACAACCACAGAAACTGTGATATGCATGATGCCGCTCAAGGCTGCAGCTGCCCCTAAGAAAGCGTACGTTCCCGGTGTAATACAAGGGACATCTGGCGCACACGCCGAGAAAAATACAGATGTCGGATATGCTTCATGAAGCGCCTGAACCAAAATGCCGACGGTCCTTCCAAATGTAGCTCCAATTGCCATTGAAGGCACGAAAATACCAGCCGGGACCTTGCAACCGTATGAGATGATGACGAGAAACATGCGCAGAACCGTTGCGATGGTCAACGAGAATACCATTCTCCATCGATTTTCTTTATCGCAAATTCCATTGTAATCCTCGCCTCCTTCACATTCTAGAAACAGTATTTCCATGCTCTCCGTCATATCTATTCTCAGAAACATATTTGGGTAGCACACAATAGCGGTTCCCGTTGCTAGCAAAGTAGCCTCGAGAAGTGCGTATTTCGTGAGGTACTTCTTCCGAAATGCTTGCGCTCTCAGATTCCACTTGATCATAAAAGCTCCATAAAGCCCACCAAAGATACCAATAATGATGTAGAAGGCGACTTCGAAGAAGTGCCATGATCTATCATAGCGAACCGTAAACATGACCAGCTGACCTGTACGGAAGGGGTTCATCATGGCTAGAACAGCTGTTGCAACTAGAGCGCAGAAATAACTCCTCCACATCGTCTTGAGAGGAAAGTAAGAGGACATCTCTTCGAGAGAGAACAGTACCCCTCCTATAGGGCTACCGAAAGCCACCGCTACACCTGCTGCCGCGCAAGCACTCAATATTTCTCGAGTCTTTGCCGCATTTCTCTTGTACTTGTCGAAAAGTCTCGAAATAACGTTGCCAGTGCACACTGCGTAATGTACACTTGGCCCTTCTTTTCCAACGGATAGCCCTGACGCAATCGCAAGTGGCAAGGCCACGGACTTTATGACCAATGTCGTAAAACCAAGAAACCCTTTCATGACGAACCCCGCTATAATACACTTGATCTCTGAAATGCCAGATCCGGCGGCGTATGGTGCAAATAGCTTGACCAAACTGGCAGATGTAAGAGCGAAAATTGTCTAGAATAGTTAGCGAGATTTTGATGATATTCCCAAGATATACCAACAGCAAACATAATATACAAGACATAGTTAATGGGGCCCAAGGAGCTCCAGCGATGCCAATTCTCACAGCTGTCCTCCCCCCAGCAACAGAAATTCTCATTGAGATAGAACGCCGTATCGCAGTAACCCAATTTTATGTCCGAAAGCCATTCCGTGATGATATTCAGAAACGCCGCATTCATGCCAATCGCCACACCTGTCCAGTATTAGCATCCAACGATTGACTGATGACAATAATCGCATACCTATCAAAGTAACCACAATCCAAGCTTGCGCCGCATCATAAGATTCCCATAATTTGTAACGCCATCCCGCATGCCCTCCTCGTTCGAAAAACCCGGCAGTCTCTTTCCGCCGGACTTTCCTCCGTATTTGTTCCTTCGCAGCATCTTGTACCCAATCTACTCGTTGTCAACACCTCTCCATCTATCGGTTTTGCGCCAGACGTACCTATAGTCGTAAAATCCTATCTGCCATTAGAAATTGTACCTCATAGCTGACTTTGCATTGTAAGACACAACGTACCTCATAACGTTTGATTTCATCAATCTCTTCATCTATCTGAACTTCCGCATTCGTAGGCCCAGAAGCTCCGCCTTGTTCTGCGTTAGAGATGGCATAGGATATTCTGGAGCTCACAGAGGAGCCGCGTCGGTACAGGCCAGGAGTGGGCACATTGAAAGAAGATGATCGGGAGGTCATGACCCTTTGCACATTGTTGGAGGCGCAGTCTGATCTTGTCAAGTGTCTCTTAAAGGTCCCTGTTCCAGAAGGTTGTCGGAAGGAGATGAGGCTAAGCCGATAAGCTATATGCACGTGATTTATCTCAAAACGAGACAATGGAAACTGATGGGATTGACGGGAGATTCAGATGATTCTCAGGAAACCTTGTTCTCAGGCAAGATTAACATGCAATAGGTACAGCTGCCTGTATTGATAGCAAAAAGGGGGATGTTTCTCTGTTGAAAAGTATCCCGAGCAGCAGGGCAAGCATGTTCCTTTGAAGCTTCCCATTCCAGTCCCAGCTCGGCTTTTTATCGGGACAGAACAAACCCATAACTAAACTGTTCTAGGTATATAAAATTTACTTCCATTTATCCAATAAATTAAATAAGCAGCTTCCTTTCACGAACATGGCTCTCCTTATAGCACAGGTGGCCTAGTGTTAATACACAAATGTTCTAGCTAAAGAAATCAGTTCGCCTGATTTACCTAGTGCTCCTTTCCTGACAGGTGTGAGTTAGATGTTTTGCTGTTTTTTACTTATGGTATCACAACTCTCATACTCCATTGATAAATTTCTTTTCATTTTGATTAAATAAATTAGGGCAAGAGCCCAAGGCTGTATAGTCCAAATGCTCCAGTAATCAAGGACTCAGGAGGCATCAAGGAGGCATTGTAGGTGGAGACACCGTGCTAACAGTTCCTAAACATCTTTTCCTAGCTGCCAGTCTTTTGCTCCTTTCCAACGTAACTCCAATCACTCACATATGCACTGAACCCCTCTTCCCTGCCATTTGGAGTAGCGTATACACCCAAAAGCGCACCTTTAACTACTGTCAGCAACAATCCTGCCCAATAATCTTCATCATTGCAAGTAAACAAAAACCTAGAAATATTAACATACCAGTGAACCCCCACGTCAACCCCAGACCATTGCCCCATCCAATGACAATTCTTTCTGCTTCATTTCCAACTGGCGCTGCACTCAATGCATAGTGAGTGAGATTACTTGCTGTTATCCCCAGCGAAAGTTTTTGGCCTCTCCAATCCTGAGGAACAGGTACAACTGCCAAAGTAGGGGATACAAAAGTTGGTACCGTAGTGATACCACGAACTCGGAAATGAGGAATCAACTCTGAGGAGTTGGCAGTGGAATTTGAAAGCAGCACTATTCCAAGGTCATAGTGATGAAGCTTCAAGACAGATTAGCGAGATGACTAGCGAGGAAGATGTAAACAAGAAAGGAGCGACCTACCTGATCTAAAAACACACTTACACCAGCTTCCTGCTCCGCATTCTTCATCTCACCAATATCAAAATCAACCTTGAAATCAAAATAGGAATGCACCTGCCGTCTCGCCAGAAAAGTCTGACCTTCCTTTTCCGCGCTCCTGCCATCGCTACCCGTCAAGTTACTTTTACTTGAAATCAACTGGATCGAATTCCCATGCCCCTCTTTCGAGACTCCATAGTTTCCCTCAACAGGAAACCTGAAATAAACAAACTCCGGTCCAAGCACATATCCATTCTCAAAACATGAGAAGAAGTCCGCATCCACCACCAATCCCATGCCTTGCTCAACAACAATTTCAGAATCAAACTCCCAACCCGACATCGTCCCAGACACCTTACCAAAGTTCGGCCACTCATTCTCCTCCCACGTAACAGGCGTTAGAATCGTCTCTCTTCCCATCGGATAACTGCCATCCGGTCCAAACCTGACACCCAAAGCCACAGCCCACCACTCCCCCCTCCTATCCTGGAATAAATCCGCGTGTCCAATATTTTGAAAATAAGCCTGCGGCCCTCCATTCGTCAAAACAGGGTTATGTTCATACCCCTCATACGGACCAAGTAAACTCCTCGCTCTGGCCATCGTAACCATATGTCCCGCCCCGGTTCCCCCCTCCGCAATCAACAAATAATACCACCCATCCTTCTTATAAACATGCGGACCTTCCGGTGCCGAGCCCCCCGTCCCATTCCAAAGACTCCTCACCTCCCCCATTTCCCCAGTCCCAAGATCCAATTCGAAGATCTGAATCCCCGGTTCAACCTGCCACGCATACGTCCCCACAACGAAGAGCCTCCCATCCTCTTCCCAATAGGGACTAACATCATACCCAGGAAACCCAAAATGGGACGGTACTCCCCAAGACAGATCATCAAAAGGATCCCTACTCCTAAAAATCAAACAATCAAACCTGCCCCCATCCTCTTTCGGCAAATCATCAAAAACCATCGTCGTAAACACATAAAACACATCCTCATCCTCTCGATACCTGATAGTAGACGCCCAGATCCCACTGGTCGCTCGCTTGGTCGTGCCCAGAGCGGGGAGCTGTTCAGGACGGTTAAGCGCATTGCTGACGAGTGTGAAGGTTTGCAGGTCGTGACTTGCGTGGATGGGGATCCCCGGGAAGACCAGGAAACTGGATGAGGCGCAGAAGTAGGTGTTGTTCTTGGAGGGGACGAAGATGCAACTTGGGTCTGGGTGAAACCCGGGCAGGATGGGGTTTTGGTATGTGGAGTTTTTGGCGAGGACTTGGATGATGATGGTGAGTAGCGTGATGAGAATATGGAGAATCATCTCGCGAGATGGCTTTTCAGTGAGATGAATTGGGTTGGTTGGTGATTTTGGGCTTGCTGGTGGGGTATTATGGGTGATGGAAATTTAGCCTGAATATGAACTCGTAGTGCCTTGCGACGGAAGAACTAGAAATTGATAAATACTCCACTTTTAGAATCAAAGATTGCTTCATGCGGAATTCACAATCAATGGAGTGAATTTGGCGTAAGAGAAAGTTATCAATTCTGTTGATGTACTGTCTCGCTTCGTCTAATCAATTCATCTGACTGCGAAGATGAATGAAAACATAAACCAGTTGAACCCTCGAAAGGACAGAATAAGTGAGCATCTTGACTCAACAGAACCATGTGCAAATGGTTGTTATAAACCTATAATCCACTTCTAGGGAGAATCGAATCGTTGAAAATAGATATATGGAGTTTCTTCTAATTGCCGTTAGAATCATACAAAGCGGTCTTTTCAACACAAGTAATATCCCTAATTCTTAACCGCTTGACCCAAATATGAACACAGCAAATTCATACAGCGCATCTCAACTACAAATAAAAGCCTAAGCATACTTCCTCAAGAGACGGGACTCTTCAATGCTAAAGCAGCCCTCTCCTCCAGCGACAACGGAATATCTGTGGAGCCCTTCCGAAACATCTTCCCCGGTGCAACCATCGGAAGACCCAATTCTTCAAGTCTACGATAACGGCCATTCCATTTCACATGCAGTCTCAGTAAAGCGGGATCAGTTCCTTTGCCTTTCCCAGCTACTTCTTTCATTGGTAGCTCAATATCATCTACTCAAACATTAGCTCAAGTTACAATAATAATAATAGACTCCAATCTTACCATCAAAGTCATAAAGCAGGCTCTTCTGGAGGAAATTCGCCTCAACGCCTGGAATGAGAGAGAAGTTACACCTCGTGCGAGCAATCATATTATCAGCACCAGCCATACGATCATGAATCTCGACATCAATGAATCTTGACTGGGGCACAAGCTGTACTTTGAAGGTCTTGTTCCAGATAGGATTGTTTGTTTTTTGCGAGACTTCTGTTTTAAACTCAGTGACTCTAGCTGAGCCACCAACTCGATTTGGACCATAGTAAACGACTTTCGCAATACACTTTGGGATCCTAAAGCTTGACTTTGGCAGATTTGCAGCAGCAACGACTGTAAATTCAATCATATCTTTCTTGTCGTTGCCTGTGAGGACTTCTTCGGACTCCGCCCATCGCTTCAACACTTCGAGGGCGTCCCTTTGGATGTTGGGTCGCAGACGATGCCAGTCTCGACATGCAAACAAAGCCTCGTCGACCTCGCTCCACCCTGCTAGTTGTTTTTCTATCCATGCAACCCTAGATGGCATCATACTCTCTGCCCATGATCGCTCAAGACTGTCCCTCGGGCGAGTGATGTAAGTCCGCCCCGGAAAATTTATGGCCAACGCCTCAAGAAATCCCATAATATAAGTGAGGAGTTGATAATAGCTCTTCTGAACCAAGGAAAACTCTCTACTAGGCCATTCCAAACCAGTATTAACAGTTTTAAGTGTGCTGATTTCAAATTCCAGCTGATCCATGTCTGAAAATCTTTCGACACTAGATAGCAAAGTGTGACCGGAAGTTTGGTTCTCCAATAGTGTAAACTTCTCTAATGCAGCCGATATTACTTTCAGTGCTTCCATGGCTTCGGAAATCACTTTCAATCCGGGTTCGGTACTTTTATGCTTGAAAGATGTTCTGAACAAACTGGTCAATCTTTCGACTGCTTCTTTGCATCTTGGTGCGGTTTCGTATGCCATGACTGTGAAAGAATCACTTTCCATCATGGTGAAGATATCTTTTCGACCTCGGTAGGCATCTCGGTGTTCTTTTGGGAGCCATGCTAGAGGGTCGGAGTTTTCCTCCGGCTTATTCTGTGATCGAAACGTTCTAATATTTTCTTCAATCCCTATCGCCTTTTGTATATAGCTTGTGAATTCGGCATCATCAATAGCATCTTCTCCACCTGCACCATCAAAAGTGTATGGTGGTGGATCTGCTTTGGGTGCCGCAGGTCCCTCGGAGGAGCCTTCAAGCGATAAGAACTGTGTAGATTCTTCCAGATCCTGTACTTTTACATCGACGACTGCTTTTGCTGGTCCTGGGACATAATCCGGAAGGTCTTCATCTGGTGGTGGTGGTGCAGGAGGGGCTTGAGATTCGTTCTCACGATCTTCTTTTCGATCTTTGAACCACATATTGATGAAGAAGAATTCTTCCTGTAGAATATCTTTGGATAGACCGTGCATTTGCAGCTCCAAGAAAGTCCAGTCAGATGCGACTGATGTTTGCGTTTCAGGAGCATCATTTCCGTGAATTTCTTCCAAAGCATTCCATATTTTATACTGTCGGTCTCTGAGGTGGCGATATTGTTAGCCATGTTAATGGACTGAATTGCTCCATGAGAGAGTATCAGAACTTCGTGTGGAATATGAAAGCCACCCCAACTGGGTACATAGCGAAACTACAGTAAAGAAACTCATAATATATAGGTCCGTACATGCTACTTCATGTAGTGTTACCCTGCGCCGCGGCCAACGACATCACACCATTTGATTTGGAGTCAACCATGACACGGAGATATCTCCAAATGCTTTGAGCAGTCGACGAAGAGGGGGAGCAAATATAGAAGGAGAGAAAACAAGGATTCTACATACCGTCGAATGAGTGCAATAAATGCATTCAGCTGATCGTTAGGATCAAGTTCCTTTTCCACGATTGGAGAGAATCCATCTTGGCTATTCCCTTGTTTAAGATCATCAAGTTCAGCCTCCAGGTCCCCAAAGAGTCCGTTAAGCCAGATTCCAATTTCGACGAGTGTCTTTTTATTTTCTGCCGAGATCTCTCCTTTCTCTCTATGGTCTTCGATGACATGCAAAGCGCCAATGATTGACAGAATCTGAGCGCAAGTTGGCTTCAACTCGTCTGTTGCTTTTGACAGTATTCTATAATTCTACTTGACGTTAGATTATGATGGGAAGGGGGCACGATTCGCACGAAATCTCATACCGTCCATGCTCTTGATGTGAGGTCGTGTAGTAGACGAACGCTTCTATCCCCTCCTCGGCTCGAACTAGATGCCGTTATAGGGCTACTGACGTTCGGTTTTGGCGGAGGAGGCATGGTTGCATTAAATCACTATAAGATGGAATTTGGTTTTGGTTTCAGAGATGGTGTATTTCAATATACGGGGCACTTGGTAGGATATATCTGCGTCTTTTTTGTGAGCATAGGTCAAGGTGAGGCACAGGTCTTACTTCGTACGGACCTGCCGAGCCACCCCTAGGATGCAACCCCAGTTATATTTGTCGTAAGTAGTGGCGCTTCACTATACCTAGGTACGAAATGAGCGTCAACAAATCAAGAGGATCCAATTGTGAGTAAGAGGCACTTCGCTAGTCGAACCTGCCGATATCACCAAGGGAACTGGAGGTTAGCGTGAGGAGCACTCATAAGGTTACCGAAAAGTGGGTCCCGGCGCCGAACTTACCACTCACCCCCGATTCGTCTTTGAACCTCGCGTCCTCCAAAACGCGCTCCCCTCGTTGGACTTCTGGCAATCATCTTCCAAAACCACACCAACACTCTCAGCCTCGAGGTACGTGTAATTTCCATCTACATCTCATATATTCATGTCCATTGGGCAAGAGGAGTAGTCTCCTAGGGTCGAGAGAGGAGGGTAGTGCCATCCATCAGCTCTTCTGTACCTAGTATCAAAATACTTTATGCCCAAGGATCAGAACCCAGGTTGGCTTCTGATGTATCTTTTCTGAAAGTCATCCTTTCAACTACACCTTTCATAAATCCACATCTATCTTCGTCGTTTCCACCTTTGAAAAGAAAGTACCGGCGGACTTTTCAAATCTTTCACGGACCTCTCCTGCTTGGGAGCTGGGCCACCTCACCTGGTTGGGCTTCAACCTTGCGTCACATTTTTATATTCTTACTTATGATGCCGCTCTTGTCATCGTTGGAAACCCTCCCTCATACAGCTACAAAAACCATTCCATTCGTAGAACTTCTCACTAACCTCACCCCAGACTCTCAAGTGTTGACTTTTCCAAATCACTCCCCTTTTCACACCGCTTGGCACCCCAGTCTACTGGACATCCAGCAAACCCATCCCAGTCTAAACCACAACACCACCATGCCTCCCAACAACGCCCCAATTCCTCCACGTAGGGAACCAACAGGCTCTCCTCATCTTCCGTGTAAGTAAAATGAATTATCTCGTGGTAAACATCTCGCTAAACTCACCACAGTATCACGAATCAAAAAGATGATTATGGCTGATACAGAGATCCATATCTGTGCAGCGAGTGCAGCTTTTACCATCGCAATAGCAACCGTGAGTTTTTCGTAGTCTGCATTCAGCTTCTTCAACATATCTAACATTCATGAAGGAAATGTTCATACAATACATGGCCGAACAGGGTCACAATGTCGTAAAATCCGAGAAGAAACCCCGCCGTAACATCCAATACCGAGATCTCGGTACGTACCTATTCTCTGAAATCGCCATTAGCCCTTTTGCCTGTATCCTGCAGTCCCATATAGCCAACTCCTACCATCTTCACTCATTTCCAATTCGTAATCTTTGCCACTCTTCCCGTCCCCCCTCCCCTTCCTAACTGACCCCTTGTACCTCCCTCCTACACACCTCAACCCCCAACCCACCAATTAATCATACCCACCCCATCTGACCCTCCCCCCAGCAAACGCAGTCTCCCGCCTCGACAACCTCGAATTCCTCAACGACATCGTCCCCAAAACAATCCCCTACAAAGAAATCAAAGCCAAATCCAGCAAAGACACCACCACCAAAGCCCCCTCAGGCACTCCCGTAGCCGGAACCGTAGACGTGCAATCGGGCCCCACCCAAGGAACACTCGACAAGCTTATCGGCTCGAATGGTACAGGAACAACCGCTCCGCAAAATGGCAATGGTCCCATTGTTGGTGGCGGTAGTGGTGGATTCTCAGCTATCAATGCGAGTGCGAACGGTCATGGGAATGGAACTGGTAAAGCCAGGGAAGAGGAGAGAGAGGATGATCCGAATATGCAGTTGGCGATGGAGAGTCGGCGGAGGGAGAGTGTTAATGGTGGGGGTGCTGGGGGCCAGGATGTGGAGATGAGTTAGGGTAGGGTAGTTGTTCCTTGCTTGCTTCTACAAACTGACAAACAAGACTTTATTCTTCCGGCCGAAAATTAGGGGACCGGATGAGTGTATCTCTGAACGAAGAATTTGTACTCTTCAACGAAATCAAGAAGTAAACCTATTCACAAACAAACTTATGCATTCTCACATTCATTCATCCCTCCTCACAGTAAGAGTAGAAGCCAAAGCCCAAGCAAATTCTCTCAACGCCACAACTTTTTCAATGAACCATGCCAAAGTAACGCCATTAATATGCCTACTTCCTTCACGGAGAGAGGAAAGAAATCCTCTTGAAAAATCTCCATATCCCCTTACTCCTCCATAGCATCACCCTCGTATCCCTGCGCCGCAGCCGGAACTCTACCCTCGTTCAACTCCTTCTCTAGACGTTGAATATCCTGCAAACTCTTCGCATTCCGAATCAACTCCTCCACCTTCTTCCGCTCCTTATCCGTAAGTTTGACACGGTAATTCTTGTTTGTTTGGGCGGCTGCGATGCCATTTGCGGATGGGGTATCGAAGGTACGTGATTTGACGCCCATGATCTGGTTTCTGTCACTTAGAATTCCTTGGAGAGAGAGTAGGTTATGGGAAGAGGGAAGACAAACCCTCGAAGCTAGTTCCGTAGGCTCCTCGACTGTCCCAAATAATTCCTTAGCCCGATTTCTCTCCTCGTCCTTGACTTTCTTGTAATCTAGAAATCGAACCGTAGGACATCTCCAAATGACCCAACTTCGATAATGCTATTACCAATTAGCACAACCCCCAATATCTCCTGCATCTCCCTCTCCCATTCCCCCCTCAAGGTCCTCTTCCCCGCTTTACACAACCAGCAAAAAGTAGACTCACATCCTTCCTCGTGACCGGATTCTCACTAAGCACCAAATGCACCAGCCCCCTACAAGCCCTCAACCCATCCAAATCCGCAAGCTCCTTGAAATCATTCGCCGTAAGCACCAGCATACTCAGATTCGGCACCGACTGCGCAAGGGTAGCCTGGACGCCGCTCACACGGTTGCGAGCCAGCAGGAGGGTTCGTAGTCGCGGGGAGAGGGGGAAGCCGCCGAGGAATTGAATATCGTTGTCTGTGAAGTCGATTGCATCGTGTGGCTAGGAACATTTACGATCAGCAATTTAACCTGGAGAGAGAGCAGAGAGAAAGCAAAGAAAAGGAAACACATACCCCAGCAACACCCAGATTCTCAATCGCCGGTATCTTATGACCTACAACCTCCCCAAAAAGAGAATATGAATATCAACCAATTTTCCCAGAAATCAAATCATTGCACCACCCCATTGCCTCCCTCCAACAACAAAATGGGGGGTTTCCACAAAACACAGGCAAGATAGATGGGTAGCAGCAAAGAAACAAGTGTAGTATATCAGTTCTTTTCAGTTCTTAATAAAAATATGTCCACGAACCTCGGAGATCCAGTTCGCGCTCCTTGAGCGGATTGAGGTACGAGAGGGAGTTCTGGATGAGCTCCGCTGTGAGTCTCATGTTTGCGGTCGGACGATCGTTTGCTCTTTGGATATTGTGTTGTGTTCGAGTGATGTGTGTTGTTGAGAGGGGAAATACTGTACTTGATAAAATGTTGATGAAGCTTTATGACGAGGCTGAGGGTTTGGGCTTGAGGCTTTCTTTCCCCTCGCTCGCAAGGTTGACGGCGAGCTAGTCCGGATTGGGTCACAAGGCACGAGTTCATTGGTTGAATATCACTTTCCCACGAACAGTATGTAGGAAACCCTTGTTTTTATTCACTTATTGAACTTTTATCAGATAGATATAACAAGACCGAGAAACTTAAAAATCAGGGAATGATTATCATGATATATTCCTCAGTCTCTCCTCAAAAGAACTTGGTATCTAACCAACCAAATCCTAATCATAACCTCGTACTACAGTTGGAATCTAAAGCCTCTCCCGACTATGTCAGTCTACCTAACCCTAAACCCAACGCCTTCCCATATATTCTCTCACACAAACGCCCTAAAGTCCTTCAAATCCCAGCTCTTTGGCTCTCATTCCTCATTGAAATACAAAAACAACCCCCGACCGATCCACCGAGATCAACATCCCATATGGAGATTCCAACAACGCCACATCAAGAATAGAATCCAGATGAGACTTCAACAACTGCTGTTGCTGAAGAGATATGACCGTTGATCTCGGCGGTTTTACAGCCGTAGATTTACTAGATATCGATGCTCGAGAACCCGCTCCAGCATTGGGAGCTGTAGGATTTGGACGACCTGCAGACTCGGTATTCAGAGTCAGAGAAGCGGTAGGATGAGCGGACAAGAATGTTGGAGTCTTCTCCTCTGCCTCAAGTCCACTAACGACCATCGAGTTCTCCACCCGATTGATGTCCCAGAATCTCAACTTCTTATCGGATCCCCCGGTGATGATAAATCCATACTTTGAGTCCCGGCTGCCATCATGGTTGTCGGTTCCAGTAATCATTGCACGAACCCCACGATCGGAGGTACTTCCTCCTTTGGGTTCCAGAGCTTTTGCAAATCGTCCCAACATGCCTTCTGGACGATCTTCGTCAACTACCCAAGGTTCGTAGGCCCTTGGGCTATGTCGACTGCCAACTGTACGGTACACTTCTCTGCACTGTGTCTTTTCAATATCCCATACAGTAACCTCACCCTCACCACTTCCACCGGCGACGCATACCCATTTTCCTCGTCCTTTGGTGGGATGTATAGACATGCGGTAAATAGGCGTATATGGAATAGACGCATCATCCCTATTGCCGATCCCCCAAGCCTTGAGTCTGAGTTTGAATCGTAAGTCCCACAGGTCTAATATTCCATGCGAGGTCCCAAGTAACAGCCACTGACGTTTCTTGTCGACCACAAAGCAGGTAGGAGCGCCATGATGAACCGGATTCTCAAGTATGTAGAGCACATTCATTGCACGTAAATCAATAGCGATAATTCGTGACAGATTAGTCGCAATGATTAACGTTGAGCTTGTCTCCGCTTTGAAATGTGTGGCCCAGACAGCCATTTCATCCTTTGGAAGTTGATATTGTCGCAACAGCCGCAGTTTACTGTAGCGCATTGAATTGCTGTTCAATATACAATCAACTTTAACCACGTTAATAGTACCATCACTTGCGCAGCTGATGAATGAGTAGGTATTCTCGACGAAGCACAAAGCAGTGATCCTAGTTCCAGCAGCATGTTTGTGGGTTTGCCTGGATCGGTGAGTTATGTTGCGCTCAAGTCTTGCAGTATCCCAAACCTTCACACATCCATCATCACCCCCAGTCAAAAAGAATACATGATCGGGTGCAATGGCGATATGATTTATCGCGCCATTGTGCTCTGAGAAAGTTGCAACGAGTATACCTTCAGGCTTCCAGGGCTGACTGACCGGTAGGGTAGTACTCCTCCTGATGTTCTTTGGTCTGCTAGAGGACGTAATCATTGGGCCGAAAGCAGCAACATCGATTGGGTAGTTTTCCATATACATTGTCTCCAGCATCTTTAATATGCTAGGATCATTTCCTGTATATGTGTGCGCGCCTCGGTATTTGATCTCATCGCTAGCCTGTACTTCAGAGTCTTTTGCTAAAGCCGATGAAGGGCCTGCCACAGCATTTGAGAATGGCCCTTCAACTTTGCCAAAGACGGTTGCTGAGGTAGTACCAGTCTCTGGTGATGACTTTGAACCGCCTTTTGCACCAATGAGATTCATAGCACTGCCTCTATGCTTGATTACATGATGGTGTTCTCTGGAGTTGAAGCTCGCCAATGTGACTTCATCATCACTCTTGCCATTCTGCGCAGTAGAGGCATTGGATACCTTACGGGAGCCAGGGGTAGCACTTGAACTGCCAGGGTCTTGAGGGGATGTGGGAGATGACGCGGTGGTGGGCGATCCAGAATCGTGCCCATTTGATATCATTGGAGATCGCATTCCTGCACTTAGTCGAGCTTGATGGCTGTTGAACGCCGATCGTCGTCGTATAGCAATCGGGTCATCGATCGTCATAGAAGCATCGAGTAAAGCGTCCTTAATAGTATGTGGTCGATTGCTTTCACTCGATAGTCTCGCGTCCTGCTGGCCTAATTCCTCTTCTCTAGCCTTTTCATCAAACATAACGGTTTGTGGCGTAATGCCAAAATTGCTGTGAAGGCTGATAATATTGTTGAGATATGAAGGATGTGAAGGGGAGGATTCGCGAGGCTTAGATACTGCAATGCGCCATATGTACTCGCGCAGGCATACCAGCTTTATTTCGTCCTCCGGGCCCATACCCATGTTTCTAAGTTTCGAGAGCCACTGCTCATCCTCTTCATTCTTAGGAATCTTTTGTAGAGCGTGCTGGCCGAGGTCCTTTCCAAACGTTGTCGGAATCATGCCAGCGGAATCGAATGTAAAGGTACGTAATTTGTGTACCTGTTTCCAAAAGATGCCTCGATCCACTTTCAAAGCCCAGTTGATCGAGAGATCCAGTAGAGGGCGCGTAAAAGGCTTCTTCAAGTTGTCAAGAATGTCCAGCTCAGAAAACTCATTGATTGAGGTCTTCAGGTAAGGCCTGATCAATGGCAAAATAATACACTGGTTATCCGCTACAGACAAAAACTTGGTTGCGGCAGAAATGAATCTAGCTGCAGCTTCACGAATCCATATATTAGGATGCATCGTGAATCGTGCAACAACATCTACCAACTCCCAAGTCTTGGAACGCGAGAAGAGACCAAGTTCGGCCATACTAGCAAACGATTGTAAAACACTCTGGACTACGAACTCCTCCGGATCAGTCAGAGCTTGCACCATCAACGGCAGCATGAACTCTTCGAGGCTGGTGCCACCAAGAAAAGTAGCAACTCCAACAATAGTCTGGAAGAAGGCACATTTGAGAGTCCAATTCCGGTCATTGAGGTACGTATTCAGATGAGTTAGGATAATATCATTGGAGTCTGCTGTTCCGAAAAACATGCACAATTCAGGAACAGATCCAAGGAAGGCTCGTTTGACGGCGGTATCAGGATCTGTAATTAATGACTTTGTGTGCATCTCAAATTCAAGAATCAGGAGTGCCCGAGTGTTGTCAAATGATCCTTCAAAAACAGGTTCTCCGCTAATGGCATCCTCTGTTTCCATTTCTGCTGAGGGAAGAGACCCATCCGCCCTCAAGGTCGCCATCATGTCAAGATACCGAGAGGCAGTTGTGGCAAGACTACCCAAACATGCTGCATAGGTTGCCCGAACTAGAGGCTGGGGATTCTCCTTTGCTTCTGGAAGAAATCTTTTCATCCGTGGGAGGATGTAATTTATGAGGATCTCGGAATTCAGAGGAGAGACCACATTTACCAGCGCCAAAAGCTGTGTTGTGGAACGAATTGCAGCAATCTTCACCATATCCGATTCGTCATTGAGTAACAACACAAGATGAGGAAGGATTCTGTCAAGTTTTGCCTCATCGGTCATTCGCGCGGCAAAAGCAAGGAGAAGATCACATCCCCGGATTTTGGCTGTCGCCCGAGCAGTATTTCGAAGGGACGACGTAACCAAAGAGAGGAATATTGGTGTGCCATCCTCAGCTGGTTTCTTTCCAGTAAAACTTGTAAGTTGGCGTTCGTTATTTGGGATGTTGAGATGAAGAGGGAACAGGGCGAGACCATTACCCGAGGAAGGGGGCTTCTGTTTCTCTAGAATTTCTGGTTCATAACCCAGGGCGTATGATATCTTATCAAAGTCATAATAAACCCGGTCTATGCGCTCATCAGGTTCTCCCAGATTTGCGGTCGCTCCGGATATTGGATTCCTGCCAGATGACGGATCTGTAACCAGACCCATATACTGGTGGAGGAAGCTGTAGAAATATTCCGGAAACACCTTATTCTTATAAAAATCCAAATATTCATCAGCCGAGTACCTCTTTTCAGGGTCAACTTGGATCATGTGTGTAATCATAGCTCGAACTTCCTTGTCTGCAATTCGACTGAGTTGCGTCATGACAAAATCGACATCTCCTCTTTGGTACTTGAATAATCCTTCCAGAGTAAGGACGGGCCCTTCAAGAAATAACTCTGCCATTACACATCCTGCACTGAATATATCCATCGCCCAATTCACATCTGCCTCGGGATTCGCTACTTCTCCAGATGCAACAAATCGTTCCGGTGCCGTGTAACATGGCTGTGTCTGAGGACCTCTTTTCATTGATGTAGCAAAAAAGTAATGGTATTCGGCCGGATTGTCTGATGGCATGAACGTAGGTTTGAATGACGACGAAAAGTCCGAGAGGTATACCCAGTTCCATGAGGTAACCAATATATTCTCCGTCTTGATATCTCCATGAAAGACGTCTCGCACATGGCAATCGCGCAGAGCACAGAGAAGCTGGAATGAAATCCATTTCTTTTCAATATCCTCTAGGAATGGTCGAGTACTTATGCGATCGTAGAGGGAGCTGTGTAGGAACTGGCGAACAAGATACCCATTCGTTTCAGTCTCGACGATTCGTTGGTAGGCAAGGGCGTTGGGCACATCAGCCAGGGCTTTCCGTTCCTCTGCCACATAATTAGTATGATGATAGCATGGAGGGGAATTGGAGGTTATACATACGTATGATCCGGTTCCTATACTTTTCCAGTCGCATCTGATATGGCTTGACCATAACCTTGACGAGTACTACTCCATCCCGATGGCGTGCACGAATACTCTTCATAAACCGCGCATTTCCCATAGATTTTTCATATACCAAATCGTTCAGATCCTGTACATCTATTCCCGCAGACCCAGCGGCGAGAGCTGTTAAAGAGAAGCCTTGTCCCATGTTGGCGGATGTCGGGTCGGCCTTGAGGTCACCTAGAGAAAACCATTTATGTTGAGACTCCGGGGCAGCTAAGGACAAGCTTAAATGTCCTCAAGCTGCGGGGTTGATTTGGAAGGCTCGTAGTATTTCCAGTGAATCGTGTAGTCTTGTGGTTGTAAGTGAATGTTCTGATAAGGATGGCAGAAAGGCGGAGGAGCTCCCGCTGTGCAGCCTTGTTCTAAGGCGGTAGGGCCAGTAGCTTCTGTACCTGTCACTTGTACCTAGTTTCTTCTAGGATTTTTCAACCACTGAATGGAATCACAAAAATCTAGAAAAATCTTAGAAACACTTCCATAATTTTTCATGATACCTCTAGTGGGTTTAATGTTTTCAACTTATTTGATTGTTTAATACTTAAATGGGCAAGGTACTCGAGTACCAAGGTACGGATATCTACGATACTCGTACCAAATGACCCACATCCACTCATATATTCACCAGGTTTCACCAGATAGATAACCAAACCATTCACACATCAAATCAAACTTCACAATGACCAGATTCAAAATGATTCACTTACAGCACTTCTTCTGATTGAAACCCTTTTTGGTCGTTGTTATCATACAATCATCTGCATCTATCTCATCTCGCTCATCACCAGAACAGACTGCCATCCCCAACTCCCAGTCCCACTCAAGAACCACCTTCCACCAAATACTCCCCAACCATCAAACCCTCCCTACGCCTTCCCCTTCCTCTTCAACTCAGCCTCCTCCTCAGCCTGAAGCTGCGCATCAATCTCCGCGCCCCTCGAAGGTTTATTGCCATGCAACTTAGCCTACAACCATCATTAGCACCAACCCCTCCACCATAGGAAAAGAGAAATAGAAACTCACAGGAAGCGTAGGATCCTGCTTCAAAGCCTTAACCTCTTCACTCTCAGGTGTATCCTCCTTCTCCCTCTGTTCCTCGTCTTTAGCTCTGTTGGCGAGAGATCTTTGGTCCACTGTGTATATCGTCAGCACATCATCCACATCTTGATTCATCCCTCAAACCCTCTACCCAACACTCCAATCACCACTATCAAACGAGAGAGAAAGGAAAGAAAGAAAAGAAAACATACAAGGATCATTAAGTTTATGAGCATTCTCCTGTCCCTCATGAAATCTCTTCTGCTCCTCCTCCTCCTTCCTCGACGAGGTCCGCTGGTCCTTAGCTTCATACACGCTCGCTTGTCCAACGCTAGAATTTCCGCTCATGATGACGATTTGCTTTATCCTTCCTTGGAAATCCAAAGTATCAAGAGTATTTGTGTATTTGATTGTAATTTCAAGAATAACAGTATCAGAGGACGTTGATGGTATGTCTGTGGTAAAAAAGGCGTTCGTTCACTCTCTTATGAGGAGAGACCTGATTCCCAAATTTATATCCTACGTCATAGTCCAAAACTTGGGGCGCAAGACAACCCACCACTTCTAGAGGGACATGCAGCTTTCAGCTGCAAGATCTGCTCATCGATCGGACATTCCACGGACCTTCTGGATTATGGCGTAAGTATGGACCTTTCTAGAGCTTGCCAGGTGGGTATTTCCGTAAGGTGATTTTCAAAATGACGATGCCATCATTCAAAGACCCCTCTCCGCTCCTAATCCAATCGAAGAAGTGAACCAGACATCACATACATCTCATCTACTCGATTACATCTTACAAAATTCAAGACCTCGGTATTTGATAGGGATTTTGTATCTTTATTCGGAAGAGGGGTTCCTATCCTATCCTATCAAAATAACCAACCCCACTCAACCCCCCCTTCAATTAACTCATTCACACAAGTTATTACCTCCCCAAACCCAATTATTCCCCATTTCTCTTTTCTCTGTTGTCTCTCATTTCAATCCACTCCCCTCCTGACATCTAACTCTCACTCTCTCCCACGCCAATTATATTATCTCCGGGCTGGAAAGCAGAAAAAAGGCTTCAATCAATCAACAACTCCGCACACCATTGCTCATCCCCAACCCCCCTTCATTTGCCCCACAAGTCTGGATACAAGAATTTGGGTATATAGAAAAAAGGAAAAACAAAAAAAATTGTATGTACTAGGGTCCTATTCGTCCTTGTGATCCTTTCCGTTTTCGAAAAAGATGCACGGATCTGAAAGACCTTCGATCGATCATATAATAGTATTATTAGAGCCCGAATCGATTTCTCCTTTTCCGGTCCAGAGGCGAAGGAGGTATTTCGTGAAGATTCGATTGGGGATGACGTTTTCGAATACAAAAAGTGAAAATGCTGCGCAAATCGTAAAGTCTATAGCGTGATAGGCGTCAAAGCTGGGCGTGAAGAGGCAGGCATGTATATATGATGGGTTGGAGCTCCAGGCCTCTTGTCGGCGGTAAAAGGTTTGTGTCGGGTCGATATTACCTCGCCGTAAAAATTGTCAAGAAAAGATGAATCCGAAAAACTCCTGAACCCAATAACACCATCATCAAAAGCCGTAAAAGTATGATGCAACGAAATGCTAATCGGATGGTCAGGTTTGACCTCCAAAGGGACCAGTAGATGCTGATTCTGTTGATCCGTCTCCTTCGATGGTTTTTCTCCAGTGGTCAGGCAAGCAAACGCAAACCAAGGGGAAGGCTTTGATTTCACCGCTAACGTTTGGTGAGTCGCCTCTCCGGCCTGAAGTGTTGGAAACACCACTATCGCGTTGTGCTTTGCGTTTTGCGTCCCAGTCCTCTGCGTTCTCATCAATCAAGATTCCAGTAGCCCATCCATCGTCCCAGATGCCTACAACCTTCAGCATATCACCTCTTTCCAACGAAAACTCGTCTCCGGCTCGTGGTTGATACGCCCATAGAGCAGCAACCTTATCTCCCGGGTGGATTTCGTCTGACGAATAATAATCTTTGAAAAACGGCAATTGCTCGGATTGTTGACTGGCCGCAATGCCTTGGGGAGAGGACATGTTTCCGCTTCCTGGTGATTGTGGGTCGTCAATTCCAAGAGCCGATCCACTGGACAATGAACCAGTTCTTCTCGCCATAGGGGGAGGTCGAAGTATTCCTCCTTGATGGATCGACGCTGGGCTATATTCGTCCGACGAGTCCTCGTGTCTCCTGCTCCGAACTCCTGTACGACTTGCTGGAGTCATTGCTGCAAGATGCCGAGGTGGAGATGAGTCTGTGTGACCCTCCAAAGCCGACATGCGTGCGATTCGCCCTCCTGGAAGTACCTCATATCCTTCCGGGGTGGTGTTTGCTGCAACTGGGTTATATGCCATACTCTGACCTTTTCTAGCAGGAGCTGGTTGGTTGAAAACACTACCATTTTGTGTTCCTCGGCGACGGCGCAGGCACATGAGCAAAAGGAAAATCAAGACACCAATCATTGCAGCTGCTGCAATAGAACCAATCACAATTCCAGCAATAGCACCTCCCGAAAGACGGTTGGTTTGTGATGCTGGTGCAGGGGTACTTGATTCTGAAGATGCTGTTGATGTCGGGGAAGAGGTTGGAGAGCTTGTACTAAAGGTCATAAAAGCTGTAATGGTTGGTAGTTTTACGTCTCTGCATCTTTCTTCTGCTTTGGAATTATAACAGCACGTATCCGTACTATTTTGCCCTCCTGCGGCACAGTATTGGCATAAGCCAATTGTACTGTTTCCGAAGCCACAGTTGTTTGGTTCATTAGATGCGCCATCAATGCAGGAACCGCTCAACGAATTCGCGGGCAAGGCACAGTTGGTAAAATCGGCTCGGATCTGTGTATCAGCATTGGCATTTGGGTTTTGGCAAAGATCATTGTTGGCGATGATAATGGCCTCGCTCTCGGCTTGGTCGGCCTAATGGTTATCAGTCTTGGTCATGGTAATTTGTTTACTTGGTACATGGCGCTAGCGCAACTTACACATGTAGCAGCACAAACAGGCCGAGAATTGCCCGCCGACAATCCACAGGGTGTTTTTGAATTTTGTACTATAGCATTACATATAACACTGGTTGTGAAGCGTGCGTAAAGATTTGTTGTATTTGTCAAATCAACAGTGTCGCAACCAAGGAGTGTTTGGTATCTGGAAGTAAATTTATTAGCAATTGGACTGGAGATGAAATTGTAGAAATAGAAGTACTTTTCTCGCGTATAATTTCTTGTGATGTAGTCCCGTACTTGAGTGTCAAAAGTCGTGACATCGTTGACCTGTCTAAGGAATGGACTAGGAGAAAAGAATTAGTAGTGAAATTCTTCCAAGATACGTGAGTCCAACATACAAGTAACCAAGAACTGTGCCATCCGTAACTGATATCGACGCGGAACCAAAAGCAGGACATTGTGTTGAGCCGGTCAGTGGTATACAATTCTGAGCCATGGCGACTGGTGCGAGTGCGATCATTGAGAGAAGTGCGGTCTTGATGTTGAGTCCCATGGTTGGTTGTTGTCGGTTTGTTGACCTCGCCCAATCTACCCACCTCTGTCCTGCCATTGTCGTAGCAAGCAACGAGGATTCTAGCTCAACGGCCTTCGCATCGTAAGGAGAGGACGATGTGGATATGGTGTTGCTCTCAACGCTGTCTACGCCAATTTCCTCCCTCATAATTCAACTTTGGCGTCCTCTACACAACCTCATTTACGCGCACCTCACTCGTCCGATTGCCGTGGGTTGATTGGTATTTTCTGACTGAGGATGGAGAGTGGAGTGCAGTTCCAGAGTCGCGGCAGTGAAGTTGTCGTCGTCGGTGTTGACTGACCAAAAGGGCCCGTTGTCACGGTCGATCTGTGACTGGGTGGGAGAAGAGAAGGAAAGTGAAAGACAAACGAATGACTGAGTAGTAACAGTGGTTGGTATCCAAAGGAGTGTGATGTGGAACTGGTGGCTGCGGAGGAAAGTGAGAAAGAAGAAACCTAAAGGCTGGGGGGCTGGTGGAGTTGTGGTCGGTGTGCAGCAGATGGTGCAGTATGGTGCATTGGCCGAGGGAAGGTAGTCTTAGGTGGAAGGGTGGAAGGCTCAATAGAGATTTGGCTGTCCGTGCAACCGACCAGGGTCGCGCGGAAAGCGTTCAGGGGGTTTTTGGGGACTCTAGGGATCCCTGAATCAGCCCTTCCATACGCTTGTCAACGCTTGACCAGACGCTTACAGGCTCAATTCAGGGCAGGTGGGTTGGGGGACGCAAGACCTTGGGAGCCAGGGGAGATCTTTGGGCAGGCTGGGGATGTTTGTTATGCTGCTCTTTGCACATCGTAGGTTTGGGATCATAGACACTGTCAAACAACTGGACCAAGCGTTATGAAAACAAGTTTGACTTCTTGCAGAAAACTACCCGTAAAGAAAAGGTTTGTCAAAACAAAGAAGCTGCTTAACGAGGGTTCCTATGAAAACGTGGACGGCTGGCTGTATTGACTCGGGAGATCAACACCACGCGTAAGCGAGCGAGGAGCTGGTGGGAGAGGCTGCGAATGCGGCAGAGTCATGGCTACAGGACTCCAATACTCGGAAATAAAGGTATGCAAGCTGGTACTTTGAAGTAGGTTGGTAACACCCATTCCTAGCTATGTAATCCAGATGAGTTGGTAAGAATTTGGGTGGTCATACCAGAAGATCCCCAAATGCCAAAAATAACGGACACCTGCATCAATATCCTGCAGTCATTCATATGTCAAGGCGGCCACCAACAGCATGCATTTCATTACAGCAAGTCTCCCGCACGGCAGGAAAACAGTCTGCACGCCAGTATGCAAAACTGCAAGCCATCAACCCGCCTTGTCAGCTTGTACTTTACGTGGTCTGTCACGTTCTCGCCATCTCTGTGGTAGCTGGCTTGGTAGGATCATCAAGAAGTGCAAAAATAGAAGGTCGAGGTCAAGATACCGCTTGACGTAAACCACATCATGTGCTGTCAAACTTCCAAGGATTGGCTTTCCGCTCACTACTTCTGTTTAGTGATTTTAGTTCTTTGAGAACCGTATCAAGAGTGGTTGACGGTTCCCAACCACTGCCACGGCTCAGCCTCTTAAATGAAGCTATCCCAAGCTAACCCACACGCCAACAACGAGCGACGGGACTCCGGATCTGGTCCAAATCAGCACTATTTGGAAGCCCGGGCCGCTAGAGATCCTGAGTTGTTTCTGATCTGGGATCTCCACGCGCCGCCCCCTTCACAGGCTTCACGAGCCTCCTTCTTGATCATTTATATGAAATTTATTTTCTTTTTCTGTTGCTTTTTCTGGTTCATATAGATCACCGAGCGAGTCCTCACCAGGAAGACGTTGCGACAAACTCGCACCAGATCCCCGTACGCCCACACATACTCGAGCAGCCTCGTGGGAAATGAGGTGGTGTGCTGCATCGCTTGCGACAAACGGCAGCAAAACCAGTCCTCGCCCAGCTAAATCCAACATTCGGTACCGAGCGATGAAGCTTAATCTCAGATGATCATTGACCAATCGTTGGGTTCATCAATAATGGCATAGAATGGATCTTGATATGCCGTTGAATCAAACAGTATATCAAGCGCATAACCCGCCCTATATCAACCATTTCAAATAGTTCGTACCAAAGAACAGAGAAATTGGGCTACACCAACTCGATACGCGACATATCGTGTTGTCGCACAACATTAACAAAGCCTTCCAACATCGAAGAACCCAGAAACGAGATCACCAAACGAAGTCAATTCAAATTGAACCTCATCTCTCTCCCGAGTCTCCCGTCTGGACCTTCTTGTGCCGTTCGTCTGGGTGTGACCCAAACATCACTGACAGACCAGCGCATCCTTGCCAATTCCAGATATCCATTCCAGAACTTCCATCTAGCTTTCTCCATCCCATTTTTCGCGTACGGGAACATCCAGGCTTGGATATCTCCAGCATGAATTCGGGATCCTAAAGGCTCGATAAGCTTACCAAGAGAACTATAATGACACCAATTCGATCCTTCGACATGAAGAATCTCCAATCGCAAGCTCTCCTTCCTCTGGAATCAGGAAGTGTGTGCATCGAGTCAGAACTCAAACCTCCAAACGTGTGCGTTTTCAGCTTGCCCTTTTCCCCGCATTCCGTCATGCGTTTCCAAAAAAAGAAATATACATTATGCGAAAAGTGAAAACACGACTAACGATTCTTTCATCTGCTAACATCAATCTTTCTCTTCCTAATCACAGATCTAATATATGGAAGATTTGTTTATATAATATCGTAAAGATATGTCACCTGCGTGTTCTGATGTGTGCGATGCGAAATGATTCATCTACGATCATCCATCTTTTCGAAACACCTCGATATCCGCATATCTCGCACCTCAACATCCCCACCTAAAGAAGAGCATCTTGCGGTCAAATGAAAAGAAAATCTACTTTTAGACTATCGCATGCCTCCCAACACAAACAATCCCCTCTCCAATCATGAATTCTCCGTAAACATACTTCGTCATTTTTACTTCTAAACTCTATAGGTACGAGTAGATAACCTTAACTTAACCTGACCCCCACCCGCATACCCCCATCTTACGAAATAGCATTTCCGATGACTCCTTTCTCTACTTCGTGACTTTCGTCCACATCCACATCCACGGCGAGACAACCGCCCATTGCCCAACTCAAAAATCGGAAATTAAGTTTTTTTCTTTCCACGGCATCCACGCAAGCAACATGTCCACCTCTCCACCACAGGGAGCATTTAAGAATACTAACAAGAATCCACCTTGTCGATAAATAGCCTATTTAAGCTATTTTCTTGTAAAGTATAATGTCTTTACGAACGGATACGTTTTATCATCCCGTCCTTCCATCTCTCCGTCGATAGATTTATGAAGTTGGATTGGATTGGATTGGATTGGATTGGTGGTGTAAAAATGTCTTGACTCTTGCGGTACTTGTACTAAAATTAACCCTCGTGAAGTTTTCTGAGTGAGTGAGGGTGAAGGGCAAGACCTTTTTTTTCCCGAGACCCCGCTTTCTTTCTTTTTTTTGACGGCCTATTTCTTTTCTTTTCTTTTGAAGAGAGGAGGGTTTTTTTTACAATGATGAATCCCATTTTTGTTCTGTACTTGGTGGGAATCCTGACGCTTAACTTTTTCGTCCTTCTCTTTTCGGGAGTCTTGGAGTGACTTTCTGGAATTAATTCGGCTTCCATGTGAACACCTCCGAGGCGAAGGTCGGAATAGATAAGAATAATAGAAACAGGTTTAAGACTTATAAATGTACAACCTCTCGTAACTTTCTTTTATTCTTTCTTCTTCTTTTGTCTCTCCCTCTTCTCAACCCATCACGGTGTCTAAAAAAATCCTACCTATTAAAAAAATCCAAGAAGAAGAGGTTCGAGCGCATCACGGCACGACGTCTGGCCATGACCGAAGGCCCCTACTCTCATGCAACGTCAACGTCAAAAACCTGGAAAAGTCGTCACTTCCCCCTTTCCTAAAATATCATACTTGAGTACTACAATAACGAGATTTTCAAAGACAAGTAGACTGATGACTACCTGGCTTTGTACAGTAACTCGCATCCGCTCAAAATCCCCATCCCGTCCCATCTAATCCCGAAAGCTGAAAGCCACAAACCTACTCCGAAGCAGTAGGAGCAAGACTCTACATACAGTATGTGATCTCAGTCTGAGTCCATATAAGTCTTGCTCCCGCGTAGAATGGTCTATGTACTCCCATATTTGGTGGGCATAGGAATGTTGATTTCTCAAAGTACTTTTACAGGTCCGAGTACTCAGGATATACTTCACTATATTCTAAGCTTCTTCCCCTTCCTCTTCTCTATCTCCAGTTCTCTGTCTCTCCGTTCAAGGAAAGTACGCTAATGTAGATAAACAGTTGTATAAGTAACAGACAAGTATATCCAGAGGGTGATTTATCCATCAACATCCGGGTGTCAATGGTCCATGGATCTGTGCTCTCACTGGGAAAGTTGGAAATCCATGTCACACCGTAAATCGCTATGGTGGTTGGTTTGACACAGCTGAGCATGGTTCGGGAGACTCTCGTGGAGATAACGGGCGCCCACGTGGCGTCAATGTTGATGTACGGGCTGGTCATGGGCGTTGATATGGCTCGGAATGAGGGTACAGCTGGAGAGCGGGTGAAATATTCCTTTTTTCCATTTCTTATGTTTGAGGCATCTTGTTGTTACAGTAACTACATCCACTCCCAATCCTACCACTAACCAACAATCCGCCCTCAAAACCTCATCTTGTGCCAATATCGCTTCGCCATATCACATCCTTCCACAAGTTCTCCCTCCAACACCGACATTCGGTGCGCCTGTGATCCATTCACTTGTCCTTACAACCCAAATGCGGAGGCGTTCAGCTCTTGTGTAGCCTTCTTAAGCGTTGTAATTACCTAAACCATTGCCTTTCGATACCAATTAGCAAACCGACCTGTGTATAGACATACGTAGTCGCCACTTACAGCTATCTCTGCAGCACTGGGTATAGTAGTAAGAATTCGTGCCCGGCTTCAAAACCGTTCCAGTGGAATAGCACTCATTGATTACACCAGGCGACGTAAGGCATGGCGTCTGCTGCTCATAATCGCAGGTGAAAGAGTATTTACAGCCATTAACCGCCTTGTTGATTAAGCATCTCTCATTGCCTCCCCAGCATTTGGCCGCGGCGTTGACGCCGACAAAGGCGGTTGTGAGAAGTAAGATAACCTGAGCGGCTCTCATTTTGCTATAGCAGGATGATTTAGAAGGTGGATGGATAATGCGGTTGGAAGTAATTGCAATTTTTGATAGGGCAAGACAGAGATAAGTAGCGCTAGTGGGAACATTGTGTGACATATATATGTACTTGAGAATGGCAGTGCTGTCAATTTTTAGGCAGCCTACTGTAATTAAAGAAGGTCCGAAATTTCAAATATATTTTTACTTTGTCTCAAGTATAGCGTTTCTATTGCAAGCATGATGCAGGTCTGTTGTGACGTCAAAGATGCTTTAGGCTTTCTAGCGAGACTTGCCGTATAACAATTCCGCCTCCGTGCTATTGTACTCTTGCAGGATAGTGTGTGTAGTGTAGAACTTCTCACGTAGCTCTAGGCTATCAAAAAGAGGCTTGATAATATGGTAATAAATCGTTGTGCCAGGAGACGGAGTAAAAGAGCTCTTAGTAGGTATTGTACTGTTCGATAAATTAGAGGTCAGTTCCGTCAGCGAAAGGAAGTAGATAAAGCTTAACGGCCTGTTCGTCTCAAAAGGATCCGGATTCGGGATCTACGGTAGATCCGGGTTCTACTATAAAAAGTAGAGTTTTATGCTCGATACGAGTGCTAACTTGGATCAAGTATTAAAAACGCTCAGCTCGCATATAAAACAAGAAGTGAGTACTACTCCAATTATCGCGATTTAGATTTATTCGGAATATATCCCATACAAAAAGAGACATCGGCTTTTTCCTATAGTTTAGTGTTCGTATTTATAAACTCGCTTATTCTGCCTAATGTAAACACTCACCAGGTACACTTAAATACTATAATACGTCTAAGTATGATAGAGTAATTTGGCAACCGATTTTTAACGTTAGTAGTAAAGTCTTTTAGCGTATAAATAATAAGGTTTATAATTTTATAAGAGGTTTGGTAGGCTAGTTTTAATAACGAGTTAGTATCGAATAAAGAGTACGTAAGGACGGTTTCTAATATAAAACAAAAACGAGGAGTCTATCTAGAACACGAACGCTTATATTACTTGTACCGGGCTTAACTAAGGACTAAAAGGTAGGATAACTAATAGAATAACTTTCATCATTACTAACAAAAGTATCCCCTCAACACTTAATATGTACATTTCGATTTAAATGTTTACGATACCTACTTTAAGTCTTGGTACCTAATGATACTATCACTTGATTAGTACCGGGCAAGTCGGACCAAGCCCCGTAGCGCGCCTAGGCATTGTTCCGATCGGTCCGACCGCTCAAATTGGAAATCGCAAACTCAAAAATCCAAATGTACATATTAAGTGTTGAGGGGATATCCCTTGTTTAACTTTTAGTAGTAGTAACACTCTCGGTCGAACATTGTATATATTTTAGTACGAACTTCAACTTATAATCGCCACTAAAAAGTGGTTACCAAATCACTCTAATAATAGGACTTCTATTGAAACAACATTATTCGGGGGTATTAAGATAACAAAAACCATATTAACCTAAATGATTCGTATAATTAACTTGAATATACGAGCTTCGTACTATAATGTTATTCTTTATAGGTATATAGAAATAAACCTATCTCTTCTAGGATTTGATATCATTGTTAGAATACCTAAAAAAGTTCCGTCGTCCCCTAAGTAATAGTTAAGTGTTATATATATACTTATATTCATGGTGAAATTTCGACTTAGGAAAGGAGAGCAGCTAATCAGGAAATCTTGGATAAGAGGAATCTGCTTTTTCTAGGTAGTTTCTATTGACTAATCCTAAAATAGAACCTTTAACTTCTATACTTTTCTAGCCCACCCCTGGAAACAGAAAACGCCAGCCTAAGCTCAAACCACAAAAGGGGTATTCAGAAATAAGGAAAGAACTTCAAGTGGTGTAGAAAGACATCTACTCCATCTCAATAGTTCCCGGTGGTTTACTGGTCAAATCGTAAACCACCCTACAAACACCATCAACCTCATTCACAATTCTTGTGCTGACTCTCTCCAAGAAATCCCAGTCAAAGTGGTAAGCGGTCGCAGTCATGAAATCCGTTGTCTGCACAGCGCGGAGAGTGATAACTTGTTGGTGAACTCTCTTGTCACCCATTACACCCACGGCCTTTACAGGAAGAAGAGCAGCATACGCTTGTGAGATTTGATCATATATCCCGGCGGCTTTGATTTCTTGGATGAAGATGTAGTCTGCTTTTCGGGCAATGGCGACCTGTTCTCGGGTGACCTCGCCCAGAACACGGATGGCAATTCCAGGACCAGGGAAAGGATGTCTCATGACGAGATCGTGGGGTATACCCAACTTTCTTCCTAGCTCGCGAACCTCGTCCTTGAAGAGCTCGCGAAGGGGCTCAATAAGTTTTAACCCTTGACCGTTCATCATCCGCTCAGGAAGACCACCAACGTTGTGGTGGGTTTTGATAGTTGCAGAGGGCCCTTTGAAGGAGATGGATTCAATTACATCAGGGTAGAGGGTTCCTTGAAGGAACCATTCTATTCTTCCGGCTTTGGGGGAGTCAATGGCTGCCTTCTCGATCTTCAGAGCTTCGGCTTCGAACACATCAATGAAGGTTCCTCCGATGAACTTTCTCTTGGCTTCTGGATTGTCGTGTATACCTTTGAGGCCATCAAGGAAGAGGTCGGAGGCGTCAACCACTGTAAGGTTGATTCCCAAATGTTTGGTCAAGGTCTCCTTGACTTGCTCGCACTCATTGAGGCGCATGCATCCGTTATCGACAAGAACAGCATGGAAGCGATCTCCAATTGCTTCGTGCATCAACTTGGCTGCCACGGTAGAATCTACTCCTCCACTAACAGCTCCCAGAACTTGTCCCTTTTCTCCTACCAATGCTCGGATTCTTGCGATTTCCTTGTCTACGAACTTGTCCATGGTCCAGTTTTGTTGGGCCCCACAAATTCCTACAGCAAAATTCTCTAGGACTTTGGTTCCTTTGGGAGTGTGTGTGACCTCAGGGTGGAATTGGATACCATAGATTGGCTTTGTCTGGTGAGCGATACCGGCAAAGGGAGAGTTCTTGGAAACTGCAATGGCGTGAAAGTTTGGGGGGAGGGCACCTAGTTTGTCGCCGTGTGACATCCAGACCTTGAGGTCATCTTCCAAACCTTCAAAGAGCTTGTCGACATGGCCATCTACTACTTTCTTCGCCTCCAATTGTGCATGTCCGTACTCTCTTTCAGTTCCAGCAATGACATTCTTTCCATTGTGCCAAGCGATTTCTTGTAAACCATAGCATATTCCCAGAATTGGGATGTCGAGGTCGAAGATTGCGGGGTCAACATGAGGGGCACCGTCTTCATAAACCGAGTATGGCCCACCGGAGAGAATAATTCCTTTGGGTTTCCAGGAAAGGTCGGCCAATTTCTGAGTGCACGGGAGCATCTCAGAGTAGACATTTAGCTCACGTAGCCGACGGGTGATGAGATGCGTGTATTGGGAGCTAGAATACGTTAGAGGCGTTTTTGATCTCTTTCTTTCTCCAATACCAATGCGACCTACCCGAAATCCAGTGTCAAGATCGTATCAAAAGTCTTGTGGGGCTCATCGGGAAGAACTCCAGAGGTAGCCATTTTCGTGGTAATAGGAGGCAATCTGAAGGAGTAGAAAAGAATGACCAAGGAGAAAAGATAGGAGTGTTGAAGTTCGCAAACTGTTTGTGACTCGCAAGTGCTGGGATAGATGGAGGGGAAATTTTCAGGGTTCTTTATCAAGATGCAGGCCGATAAGGGCCTTGCCAACCAGGCACACGAGGGGTTGAAATCCATGCATATGGGACGAACAATAAATTCTTCAACGATACAACGTTTGTAATACCAACTCTCTCCCGATCGCAAGAATGGTCAAGAAGCGCAACAGAGATCCAGAAGTGCTCGAGGATGCCCCTGCGCATCAGAATGGTGGGGATGACAGCGGGAGTGACGATGTAATTGTCGGCTCTTCCCAATCGCAAGCTTGTGCTGATAATTTCACAGGACGTTGACATGGTCAATGTCGATTTCGAGTGGTTCAACTTCCAATCCGAAATCGACTTCCACGGAACGAAGAGTCTTCTGAGACAATTACTCGACGTCGATCACCAATTATTCGATTTGTCAGCTCTGGCAGATCTCATCCTCTCACAGAATACCGTCGGTTCCACAGTCAAGGTCGATGGCGAAGAAACCGACCCGTACGCCTTCCTCACAGTTCTCAACCTACACGAACATCGAGAAGTGAAAGTTATCAAAGATTTAGCACAATATATCCTTGAGAAGTCAAAGTCAAGTCCGGACCTATCTCCTCTTGGTTCCATACTCTCCGCGCCCAATGCGCAAGTTGGACTCATTCTCGCTGAGCGCCTCATTAATGTTCCCTCGGAAATTTCCCCACCAATGTACTCAATGCTCATAGACGAGATTGAAGCCGCGGTCGAAGACAAGGAGCCATATGAGTTTACTCACTACCTTATTATATCGAAGAATTACCGCGAGATTGCCTCTGCCCTCGACCAAGAAGACGCCCCTAAGACGAAGAAGACTAAAGGAGGAAAGGCCAGTAAGGAAGTGTTCTATTTCCACCCAGAAGACGAAGTCCTGCAGAAATACGCACTTCTATCGGGGTCGTATGAATATACAAAAGATGAGGGTGACGGAATGGCGGATAGCAAAAGAGCATTTTCAGATCTGGGTATCAAGCCTCAAGGTTCGATGATACTTATAGAAGCAAGCAAGTTCCAGGGAGCCGTGAAAGCCATTGGCGAGTATCTGAGCCCTCCGCAATGAAATTTGTTCCCATCTAGCCTCCAATTTTTTTAATGCCTCTAGTGGTTTTACTCTTCTAATCTCTGCATCAAATATTCAACCTCGACTTCTTTAGTCAGAGGAATCACGAAATCCTTATACATTGCAACCACAGCCTCGACGTCGATCTTGCCTGGGCTCGCGATACCTTGACTTGGGTCCGTACCATATGTCCTGGCCTTGAGTCCCAGTCGTTCCAATACCTTCTTCTCCACGGCTTCATTTGTAATGGCACGGCCAATTCCATCCCGATCTTCTGCCTTGATCAACTTTGTATACAATTCCTTCTCGGTTTGGAACTTTGATTCGGCCACAAATTTTCCAAAGTGGATTCTCTGCGAGAGTGCTTGCAGACAGGCGATGTCGGCCGTGGCTGTGGAACCGTAATTCTCCTCCGTCTCCCCTCGGTCTTCATGTCTCAAGTTGGCGCATGCCACTGGAAGAAAATGTTCGATGTAGCTCTTCTTTATTTTCTCATTGACATTGACATTGTTGGCGTGGAGTATCTTCGGATAGTTCAAGGGCTTGAGAATGGGATGTTGAACGGCGGTTGGGAAGAAAGGATACTGGTCGGGAGATTCGAATCGTCGAATCAGGGAGTCGAGTTTTTCGCGCTCTTGGTGTAGCCAATCGAGAAAGCTCAGATCGCTGTTTGGTATGCTGACAGCTCCGGGCTTGTAAATTGTGCCGTTGAGGGGGAACTGGACTCGCTCGATGAGATGGAAGGTAATAGTATCTTCTAACCGACTGGGCAGTAGTTAGCATATAAATCTGGTGTTGTTTCATGTTCGACAACTGACATCAATTGAAAACGGATGTTGGAAAGATCCAGAGCCTTGGAGGCATCGGAAAGGTCTATGGTTGAGTCCATCCTGCCTGGGGTAGCGGGGTAGTTGGTGACAGAAATGCGGAACTTGTGAAGTCGGAAAGCTGTGCAGGTTCGGATTTCGGCAGATAGGTATTGAGGGAAGAGAGAGAGGATTATGTAGACAAGATGGCAATAATGTCGCTCAATTGGCTACCTCAATCGCTGGTATTCACTCGAGACGTGGTTGACTGGTATAGAGTATATATTTCCTGCCAAAACCAAAAATAGCCAATGGCCGATGCGCGGAGAGACCCCTGCCAGCTCGGGCCGGGTGCATCGTTCACCAATCTTGAAGCAGCCCGCAGCGCCAGCAGCACAGCAGGCGTGGCAGGGCAGGTTGAGCACTTGCGTATGAAATGCATCATCGGATCCAAAACTCACACGACCAGAATAGTGCAAATCCACGCACCAGAAGCCCGAGCGCAAACACCACAAACACAAAATCCTCGCAGACGCAACACCAGCGATCTGCCAAGCACAGTGGATATTTACATGTTTTTCCTGCCACCAAGCACCACCAATGGCTGGCGACGGCAGCCGCAATGCCTCTCCACTGGGAGCTCCCGATGATTCTACAATCATATCTGTACGCACCTTTGACTTTAACCTTCTCCATACACCGCCCTGCCATGACCTCCTAACATTGACCTTATATACTAGACCCGAGGATTAGAGGCATTCGGACGCAAAGTCACCTCCACGGCTGGCCAACTGATGGGGCCCTTGGATCCCACTGCAAGCACGCACTATCAAAATGCAATGAGCGACCTGCACAAACAATTGAGAAGGCCGAACCTCCAGCGGAGCGTCTTTTCCTTTGCAAGAACGAGTCCCACGGACCTGGTTCGCTCGAGACTATCCACATCTGAGATACAGTATCGTGCCCTCACATTTTTACCTGACGAACTTTTACGAAACATTCCTGAAGATGACAACACATATTCCCTTTTCCAAGGCTTCCAGGCTACCATGCCCACCGCAGTTAGTTCTGATGGAAAAAAGCATAGGAGAAAGGTGTCAAGGGGGAGAAGATTACTGGAAGACGAGAAGTCGGAACCAGATAATACGCCACCATCCCTAGCGAAGTTGAAAAAGGAGCAGGATGCACTCAACCACCGCCTGGAGATGATGAGCGTTCGAAAGCATATGTCGAGCAGCGAAATACATGAGATTGACAATAAAATAGCAAATCTCAACAGTATGCGGAAGATTGTGCTGAATAGATTGGCAGATTTGGAGCAAGAAGAAGCCATACTAGAGCACGACAGTGGGTAGATCCCTTCCAGTCTTCTGGATTTTTGCTAACCTTGGGAAAGTACTGGATCTTGAGAACAGACTTGAGGATGCTCAAGATGAGCTTGAAAACGAGGAATCGATGAAAGCCGAACTTGATCTAGAAGAAGCGGATTCTGCTTCAGGAGATTCAACATTCATGTCCGAATCGATATACGAAAAGCTGCCTTCATCATCGCCTACCAAGAACAAGAAGAACAAGGTGATTCGAAGAAAGTCTATGCCAATATTACACGAGCACTTTGAACCTGGGTCAAACATCAGAGAAATCAAAGCTCATGGTGATATGATCACAGCTTTAGATTTCGATGTTCCGTTTGGTACAATGGTTACTTCGGCGCTCGATGATACCGTGCGAGTATGGGACCTGAATGCCGGAATCTGTATGGGGCTCCTAGAGGGTCATACCGCTTCGGTTAGGGCTTTACAGGTTGAAGACAATTTTGTGGCAACAGGATCCATGGATGCGACCGTTCGCTTATGGGATTTGAGTAAAGCCAGATATGAACCTCCTGATAACCGAATCAACAAAGACAGCGACGACGAAGAAGAAGACCATTTAGCATTTGGCGGGGAAGAAGAACAGTCATTTGAGCCTCCTGTCGGAACTATGAGGGACTGTCCAGTCTTCACGTTGGAAGCCCACGTGGATGAGGTCACAGCTCTCCACTTCAAGGGCGATACTCTTATCTCAGGTTCATCAGACAAAACATTACGGCAATGGGATCTTCAAAAGGGCCGTTGTGTTCAGACTCTAGATGTTATGTGGGCTGCGGCCCAAGCATCTGCAAGCATGGGTTCCAGCGAAGGCGCATGGAGGTCGACTGGCAAAGTTGCCGACGCAAATGCAGACTTCGTTGGAGCTGTGCAGGTCTTTGACGCCGCTCTTGCCTGTGGAACTGCTGATGGAATGGTTCGATTGTGGGATCTCAGAAGTGGACAGGTTCACCGAAGTCTGGTTGGTCATACCGGCCCAGTGACATGTCTTCAGTTTGATGACATGCACTTGGTCACCGGAAGTCTGGACCGAAGTATTCGAGTAAGTTTATATCGGCTGATAAAATTTATTCACATTACTAACAACCCTTAGATCTGGGATCTCCGAACGGGTGCTATTCACGATGCATATGCTTACGATCAGCCAATCACGAGCATGATGTTTGATAATCGAAGGATTGTCTCAGCTTGTGGTGAGGATGTAGCAAAGGTGTACGATAAAACAGATGGTCGACATTGGGATTGTGGACCAGGTGCTAATGCTGAAGGCGGCAAAACACTTTCCACTGTTGAGGCCGTCAGGATCAAGGACGGGTATTTGACTGAGGGACGAAGTGATGGTGTGGTCGGAATCTGGACTTGTTAGATAGGTACCTGGGCTGGGCTTGCAGTGGCTCGGCGGTGTACCTGGGGTTACAGGTGTACCATGTTTTGGAGAAAAGTTCGTAGACGAGAGACACATAAGTGTGCGAGGCGTAAACATGATGACGGGTCATTTTTGTGCCTTTAGGGTGTGATGAGGTGGGTTGTAGATATATATGTATGATGTTTAGGCTCTCTTGAGAGAAGACACCACTTGTTTATATACTACCACTACTGCTCTGTTCTCATTTTTGTGATGCCTTCGCTTGACAGCTTGTGAAACCGAGAACTTTGAAAAGGGGTCCTTTGCGCATACCATGGTTGCGTTGGCGGCTACGAATCTGTTCTCGTGTTGATATCAGGCTCCGTGTCCCCTTACATTTAGCAACAAATATGTCAAGGTAATTGAATCTTATTACCCGGACGTAGTTCGATGCTGAGCCCAGGAAAAGAAATATCAGAGATTTTTCACTGTCTTCCTTGGTCCTGGAAGAGTCCAGTTCTGAGACTGTTGAATGCATTTCCAGCAAGAGAATGTACAGTTGGGGGTTTCTTGCGTGATGGGAGGAATACGAGGATCGCCTGGGAGTCAGCTCATCTTGCTATGGAGTTCTTAGACGGGGAGAGAGCGAAAGGGAGATGTAGGCAGTTGATATCTAGATGGTTACGAAGGCTGCTGTGCACAACATGGGCGGTATATTTGAGAGAGCTTGGATTATTTGGGTTGGGTAGAAATGTGTTTCTTTGGACTGATGTGACATCATCCTACTATAATTGGGCTACTGGTATGTAATTGTGAGTGAGAGGTTGGCTGGATGCGAAGGGGGAAGTATTAGGTTTTCTTTTAACAATCTTATTATGTCTTGCGGTAAGAGTGAAGATAGAAGTGGGTTTGTAGTAAAAGGATTAGACTGCTCTGGTTCTTTGGGATAATTCAATGGTATTCGCTGTGTTTAGAACAATCAAAGGTGTCAAAAGATCTCGATTAATTACTCGAGTGTGACAGGAAAGTCTCAATAAGAACTCCATACACTACCACTCATCGTGGAGTATCCAAATACATGGATTTCTTTCCCAGACACTCAAGAAAACAAATCTCACAAAATAGGTCATAGCCCCCACTCACGATTACTTGTGTCGGCAATGCCAGGAAACAAATTGTGGAGAAATGTATTCGTTTTTGTAATGTTCAAAGTATATGTGTAAGCGAGTGGTAGAAGTATTGCCTCTTGAAAGAAGCTAATGGTGCTGCAGTAGAAAAAAAGAAACGATTCATAAGTCGGTGTTTTGTTAGTTGGTTTCCCTTCTCCTTCGCTTCGCTTGGAACGTCAGGAGAATGGAGACCAGTCGTGAAACCATGGAAAGAGTATGAATCAACTGAAATGGCGACGCATGTAATGTACTGTGTTTCCAATCCCTGTACGTATGATGCAACGGTAAGAAATGTGTTTTTTGTCCTTCTCTACCTCCCCCAACCCGAGTTCGTTGGAGTAGAGACATCATGGCTGGAGGCGAGCATTAGACAAGTTCAGTATACAATATTGATCTTCCAACCAACTCGCAGAACCCTTGCTGCAATAAGACACAAGCAAGCAGCAGTATACGCTAGCCCAGCGAATATGATAACGCCCTCATAATTTCCTCCGTTGACAGTGAGAATCTGGCCAGCAATGGGAAGAGCAGTCAAAGTCCCAAAAGAGACAAACATCCAACAGGAAGCAAAGTATCTGCCATAGTGCTCTGTTTTGCACATTTGACCCACGCAGACGGGACTCAGGCTCAGATTGCTTCCGCTGACAAACCCAAATATGACTGCGAAGACAACGATCATAGGGGTGGACTCGCCTGCGGGAAGCCAAAGTCCGAAACACGAGACGGCGCAGAAGAATATTGTTATGATGAGTGTGTTAACTCTGCCCATCATATCCGCTAATATACCGGCGAGGAAGCGCCCGAAAAAACTTCCACCATTCAGAATTGCCAAGATCTGAAAGCCAAACTTGTTCGAGTGACCGTGTGTTGTTGCGTAATTTGTAATAAAGGTGAGAGGAACGAAGATGGCCCACTGTTTTTAGTGTCAGTCTATTATATTTGCACGAGTTTTAGCACATCTCGGGGGTCAGCTTACCTCCATGAGGAAGATACCCAGTGTCAATAAGGCGAAAGGAGCATCCTTGAGGATTGAGATATCTGGGGATATCTCTTTCAGACTGGTCATTTTCTTTCGCGGTAAGCGACTTCGGACTGTCAGGTTCGCTACAACGAGCAGGACGAACAAAATCCCACCAATTATGCGCATGGAATTTTTGAAACCAAGCTTTGGAATCAAAGGTTGGAGTATCAAAGGAAATATGATGCCACCAATGCTTCCACTCGTCATTGCTATTCCTGTTGCATTTCCACGTCTGACGAGGAAAAAGTGTCCCACAGAAGCAGTACAAGGAGAAACAATGAGGCATCCCCCAATGCCATTGAGAACACTATAAACCATGAAGAAGTGCCAGTACTCTAGAAGACGCATTAGTTATGGAATGATTAAGTATCGAGGAAGACATACCGGTACATTCTCCTAGGAGGAACATGCTGAGCACCAAAAGGACACTGCCTGCAAAAATCAAGGCTCGGGGCCCGTAGGCATCGAAAATTGGACCAACTGGTGCTCCTAAAAAGAAGGTAGCGAAGAGACCGAGCCCAAAAATCCATCCTATTTGACTAGCTGTTTTGTCTTTGAGTTGGTTTTGCTGGAAGTAGTCGAGAAGAACAGCAGTGCTGTTGATAATTCCAAAGACTGAGAAGCCACCACAGAATGCACCAACTATTATTTCTTATATTAACTTACTATTGTATTAACTTACAGTTATATTCACTTACCGACTACACTCCATGCTTTCAGACCGCCTTCTGGGAAATCATCCTTGTCGTCGAGAGCCGTCACAGAAGATTCATCTGGCTGCCGTGTTTGTTTTTCATCTGGGAATTCAGATTCGATATGCGTTTTAGGGGTGTTTTCAGACACAATTACAGGCTTCCCCGCAACTGAATCGACAACTTCCTCCTTCACCCCACCCTTTTCCACATCGTGAGAGTGGGCACCTGGGACCTCGACATTGTTGTATTGGTATTTTATAAAGCTGCTGTCCTCAGCTAAATTATGACCAATATTATTCATTCGCCACCAAAACGAAAGATTGGGAAGTACAACAGCAGTGCGATTTTTGTTTAGCAAGAAAAGCTGGGAGAGGGATGCTTGATATGAAGAACCAAAAAAAACGAGTGGGGGGCTCGAAATTTGACCCAACGGCCGGGTCCGTTTCGATGGGCCCGTTTTTTTCTTTTGCTTGCTTGCCAATGGGATCCCTCATTACCTAATTGCGCTCCGCACGTCTAATTCACATCGTGGCGAGCTCTGAATGGGGCTCTGGAACTAGGAGCTAGGAACTACCATGGTATCGGGCATAGTAATGTTCGGCGGCTTCCTAGCGGTGACGATTGAACACCATCGAACTGGAGATAGCGCGATGGGCACGGAGTTTCTGGTGTCTATTGATCTACCAGCTCCCCTCCGTGACTCCGTCCATTGCTAGAAAGGACCTGGGGAATTGACTCGATGGCCTTGAGATTGATCAATAATCAACCTCCTGTTATCTTGACTTTCGTAGAAGCGTCAGGACGTTTGGAGGGGAAATGGTTGCCAAATTTTCATGGAAGAATTCCTGCGCGCCAGTGTATGGTGCCAGAAGTATTGTGTGCTGTTGACAGCTTTCGGAAAGATATTCAGTCTGTTGAATAATGCTTCAATGAGCAATATCACATGAGACTGCTTGTACAGTTGTACTTGATCAAGCATGGCAAGAACTGAAAAGGGGGAAGACCCAGAGACTTTATGGATCCGAACTCCAAACCTTGATAACTCAACTTCCTTCGCAGATCCATCAACCCAAACCCAAAACAGCGGAACTTTCCACCATTGGTTGTTTTCAGGAACCTCCTCTGGAATTTTGCTACTTCTACGAAGTAAATGGACTTTCGCTCTCTGGCTGTTTTGAACTAAACTTGGCAGTTCTCCAGCGAACATCATGACCAACGAATTTTGTATGTATACAGTAAGTTGGATTTGGATCTGGATCTTGCATTTTCCACAATCTTGAGATGTGATCCCACGAGCCTACCTAGGTGACTTGTCCCCGACTTTCCCGAACCACATTCGTGTACAATTATACTTCTGCATCTGTTGGGAAGGTGGGGGACCTGGGAGGGAGCATCGGATATAACTTTGCGCTTCGGAGATACTCCGTGGAGCATCCACCACCTGGTCATAGACTCCTGTTAAAACACACCTGGCAAGCTCACAGCGCATAATTATCTCCGGACTTCCTCAAAGAGCGGAGCTTACAGGTATTAAGACTAATTCCGCATATGCATATGTCATCCAAGATGCAGAAGAGCCAGTGAAGTCATTGAAGTCCTGTGGGTCTATCCCAAACCCGCCACCGATAGACTCGATACACTTTTTAGCTTTTGGTGGACCCGGATGGGTGAGGGGAAAGGAGAATATATAAGAAACATCTCACATTCCGAATTCTAGAGATCATCTCAAACAAAACATACACCTCTCGTCATTTTCACACATTACCCCAACACACACCCGTACATCATGGTATTCCCACCTCCCGTGCCAAAATTGAGACCATTGGGTCAGTACCGTTTACTGGCTCCAACTGCCTCTGTTCGAGTATCGCCATTATGTCTTGGTGCTATGAACTTTGGTGACGCTTGGTATGACGAAACTGCTATTAGGCTTTCTTGCGTGGTATCACTCTCGCTAATTATCATCTGATGTCTGTTAGGGTCGACTTTATGGGAGAATGTAACCGCAAAACCACCGAGGAAATCCTGGATACTTTCTACGATGCTGGTGGAAACTTCATTGACACTGCCAACAACTATCAAGTAAGTTATTGATTATTTGACTAATTAGTTGTCACGGTTATATCACGTGTTGCTAGCCAAGAGCCCTCAGCTGTTCTTTCCATTAGCCAAGCGTGAAACTCTCTCCGCTACAATCATTCGACCTAGAATAGACAAAACCTGACTATATACAGGACGAGCAATCGGAAACATGGCTCGGAGAGTGGATGGAGAAGCGAAAGAACCGTGATGAGATGGTGATTGCTACAAAGTACACCACATGTTACAAAACTGGCCAGGGCGACGACAACATCATCATCAACACAGTCGGTAATGGCACCAAGTCAATGCATTTGTCAGTAGCAGCCAGTTTGAAGAAGCTCAAAACCGACTACATCGACCTTCTTTACGTCCACTGGTGGGACTTTACTTGCTCCATTCCAGAGTTGATGCAAAGTCTGAATACTTTGGTATTGCAAGGCAAAGTCCTTTACCTCGGTATCAGTGATACTCCAGCTTGGGTTGTTGCTAAATGCAATGAATACGCAAGACAAAACGGATTGCGTCAATTCTCTGTCTATCAGGGACGTTGGTCAGCCGAGAATCGGGATTTCGAGAGTAAGTCCGCACCCAAGTCCGCCCATCACTTTAGTAGATTAGGAGGTATAGCCCTCGAGAGGAAAAGGGATACTTCCAAAGAAATGAGGAAGATATCATGTCATCATTACGTTCGAAGACTAAGCAAGTGCTAACAACTTTATGAAGGAGAAATTCTTGGAATGTGTGCCGCTGAAGGTATGGGAATATGCCCTTGGGGTGCTTTGGGGGGTGGTAAGTTTAAGTCGGAGGAGCAGAGAAACAGTCTAGACAGCAAACATGGCCGAGCTGGTGCACCGGGTGGTGGTGATGCAAGCGAGGCTGCTGTCAAGATCAGCAAAGTTCTTGAAAAGATCGCCAACAGAGAGAAGACTCAGGTCACCAGTGTTGCATTGTCATATGTCATGCACAAGGCCCCATATGTCTTCCCAATCGTTGGTGGACGAAAAATTGAGCACCTCAAGGGTAACATTGAGGGTTTGAGTTTGAGCTTGAGCGATGAGGATATCAAGGAAATTGAGGGAGCTAACGCTTTCGATATTGGATTCCCCCTCAACTTCTTGGGTGGACCAAATGGAGTGAAGGGTCCTGGTGATGTCTGGCTTATGCCTTGGGCTGGACATCAACAACATGTTGAATGGCCAAAGGTATGTCTCACTCCTGATACTCAACATTGAGAGATAGACTGACAGTTTTTTAGCCAATTGCACACAGACCTCAAAACAGCTGATTTTAAGGCTATTAGGATGGTATTATTCTGAATGAAACAATTTTTGTCATTTTGTAAAGCCTGAAACATTAGTCATTTGATCAATAAGAAGTTTTTCAAGAAATCATGAACGAATTATCATTGCTTCGGGTAGTTCTTAGGGACTGTGGTGCTCGAGTCTTAGAATGACCAAGTAGTTGCCCTACCTTGACTAATAGACATACAATAAGTTGGTTATCCTAAGCCATTCGCATGCCTTGACTGTGCGACTGTCATTAGTACTTGGTACATCGCTTTTTTCAGAGCAACGATAGTGCTTCCTGCTTATTTGAGTATATGCTTTTCACGGAAGTAAGACTTACACACGACCAATTGACATGATAGTAACATAACTATAGAAGTCTCACCTGGCAGAGAGGACATGATCGGGTTGCAGTGATAGGGAGTAGATTATAAGAGCAATTAATATTAACTTTCGTACGCAGTCTCACAGTCCCTTTCCATCTGTTAAACCCAAGAAATGAATCCATTCGCATAAAAGGCTGATATAGGCTTATCTCCGAAACCCAATTGGCTACATAAAGCGGAGAACCCCGGACCCTTGCCGTGGACCAGGTACAACAACTCGGAGGTCAACACCTGCAGTCAACAACTCGACAGTTCAATAATAGATCCCGACAGTTGCATGGCAACGACAACATGCCAATTCCTGCGCATAGCCTGCAACATTTGCTAAAGCTCCCAGGCAATTTGGCAGCTTAATTCGAGAAGTCGACCAGCCAGTACCGAGACATTTACGAAGTAAACATCAATAATTCACTATTACTGCAGCCTCGCGACAGATCGCAAACGCGCCAGTTTCCGTCTCGCCGCGCAACATTCAAATTATTGGCATTTTCGACTCTGCGGTAGATCCTTGACAGGCGCTCAATATGGATTCCCTCTTTCGCCTCAAAGATACAATCGTCGGGATGCTCACTCCCTCCCCTAAGCGCCGTCGAACTGCCCCTGAATCTTCGAGTACCGCGCCAGACGAGGATCACTTTTTTATCCCCAGACCTCCTCTCGACAACGTACCGAGCGATTTCAGCACACTGGCAAACGAGCAACGTTGGTCGCCTGGCAGGATAAATCCTCGAAAGAGAGCGAGACGCGATGATTCGGAGGAGAGGGAGACGGTCTTGCCCGAGGATTCTATTTCGCAGGTCATGACATCGGTCGAGGTGAGCTATACTAGGGAGATCAAAATGGAATCCGTCAGCGGAGGATCTGCGCCAGCTTTTTCTGCTTCCAATGAAGACGAAGAAGATGTTGAAATGGGAGCGGAGGAAGATGTCGAGTACGACTCAGATGGAAATGAAATCGAGGGCGAAGCTGAAGTTGAGTATGATTCTGACGGTAATGAGATCGGGCTTGAAGAAATCGAATATGACTCAGATGGAAAGGAAATCGAGGTTGAAGAAGAAGTTGAATATGATTCTGAAGGGAATGAGATTGAAGGGGAAGAGAGTGATGGCGAAGTTGAGCTCGACTCAGATGGCAACGAAATTGAATACGAGGAGGGCGAGGAAGAGGAGCAAGAATCGGACGAAGAGGAAGAACCAGATGATGAAGTAGAGGAAGAAGAGTATGAGGAATCACCCGAACCAGAACCAGAAGACCCAGCACAAGTTGCTGCACGGGAAGAAGAGGAACGTCGCGCTCGAGAAGCCGATCTTGCCGACAGACTCGCAGATATAGAGCAAGTAAAGGCAGAAGGGTATCTGCACCCGGATGAACTATGGCTTTACGAGAGACTCGCATTACGTGGGTTCGAACCATTGCTACCCCACGAGTGGGAGCGAGATTTCAGGTCACTTCCCTACTATCTGTTCCACGACACGTTATCGCATAAGCTGGATGAGAAACCGATCATCGGCTTCACTGACCGCTATCTAAGCCACGGTAAGTTGTGACCGTGACCACACAAGTCAAAAATTGACTAACGGTTTATACCAGGCGCAAAATACTTGCAACCGCTCATCGAGGTTGGTTGTTCGGTAGCATATGATTACCATAACAATTCACCTAGCTACATAATCGAGAGGCGGGTTCATAGAGTTATCAAGCAGTTCAACAAGGTGGTCGAATTGGATGGAGATTACTTCAGACGACGCATACTTCCTGTTTTGACGCTCATTCAAACCAAGCCTGGTCAAGAGGCCGAAAGACTCATCAAGAAAATTACCAATCAAATGACATTCCTGGCCAAGAGACATAGAGAATATCTTGGGGCTATCGAAAACGAGAATGGAGATGTTAAATTAGATCCAACTAGGAGAAGACCGCCGCTTCTATATGGAATCATAATCGTTCGGCAACTTGTCATCGTACTTACCCTCGACTCGTCAGATCCCAAGGCAAACATCAAAACCATGAAAAACTTTGACTTGAGTGAGAAGACTCAAAGTGTTTGGAATGGTCTTGGAATTGCTATTGTCTGCACGGCTGCGCGTAAGTACTTGGCGGAAGTCAAGGATGAGTTCGAAATTGAAAGCGAGGTGGATGATCCTGATGCCTAGTTTGAGTCTTGATATGAGGCTGGCTATTTTGGTATCTTGGTTTCCTTGTATCTTACGTATACCAAGAATACGCGCAGGTATCGAATGTGTCTGAGTAGTGTGTACTTGTCTTATTTTCTTTTTCTGACGGAGCGTGTTCATACACGTGGGGCGAGAGAGCGCCAATTATGTACACTACGGTTTTTGTTTGTCGCGGATACCCAACACACAGATACCCAACTGTTACATAGCAATAATGAAGTCACCTTTCTGATTCACTAGAGCGAATTAATAAAAATATAAAAACGCAAGGTGAAAATCGTAATATCCTCTTGTGATGTATTGCTATATGTGCAATAGACGAGGAAAGTTACAATAAACAATTTCATTGTTCTAAATCTAGGCAATAATATTTTTTTTAGGTATCCAAGACAAGGTAAGTAGCAATACCAAAGGTCGAGATAAATGAAAAGAGGTCATATAGAGAAATGGAATCATTGACGATATAATCTAGGTAGTTCTCCAGAACTTAAGTGCCTGATCAACCTAGGTAGAAAATTAGCAAAAGTTAGAGTGCTCGATATAGTTTTTTTGGATAATTTTGATTACTCTATCCCATACTCGAGTACTAGAATTTTGAAAGAATAATACCTACCTATAGTAAAAAGTTGATTTAATTGTATCATGAGCAGCCATCCCATCATGATGTCTGAATTACAGGACATATTTTATGTGGGTCCAGCCGCTTGGTGGGCCAATCAGATATCACGAATCATTAGCAAATCACCTTCCGTCAATTCCTAACCTTGCCGAAGTTGTCCTAACGTTAGCATCAAAAACCTCAGATTATCAACGCCCCTCCCGCAATTGCTCACACCAACATCCATCACGATGGCCTCTCTCACGCAAACCTCCCGCACACTCCTGAGGGCAATCCCACGGCGCGCATGCCCCTCCGCGCTGCCTGTACGAGCCCTCACAGTCTCAACCAAGAAATCCGAAGCTGCGAGCTCGTTCGATAGCCCCTTCAAGGGCGCCGCAAACGATAAAGCCGGAAGGATCCCCGATTTCAGCAACTATAGAAGCAAGAGTGGGACCACCAACAACCTCGTCTTTCAATACTTTATGGTCGGAACGATGGGTGCGTTGACGGCGGCTTCAGCGAAGGGCACAGTACAAGGTACGTTGTGGACGAACGCGGCGAAGGGTATTTGATATGGAGTCGGAAGCAGGATTTTGTGTCAAGGCTGGCTATGAAAGATTTAGATGGGGAGAATTTGGGCCGTTGGAACGAGTCGCTGATGTATTTGGGCCGCAGATTTCTTACAGAACATGTCCGCTTCCGCTGATGTGTTGGCCATGGCAAAGGTCGAGGTCGACCTCGCAGCTATTCCAGAGGGCAAGAACGTACGTAGACACATAAACTGGGTTGGCATATTTGCACGGTTGGAATACTGACTCGGGCAGGTCATTATCAAATGGCGTGGAAAGCCTGTCTTCGTTCGTCACAGAACCCCGGATGAGATTAAGCAAGCCGAGAGCGTTGATGTCCAATCATTGAGAGACCCTCAAAGCGATGCTGATCGTGTTAAGCAGCCGGAGTGGTTGGTTATGGTTGGTACGTTATAACTGTCCCAGCTTCCACACGACGTCGGGAACACATGATCCTAATGAATTCTAGGTGTCTGCACACATTTGGGATGTGTACCAATTGGTGAAGCTGGTGATTTTGGAGGATGGTTCTGCCCTTGCCATGGTTCCCACTATGATATTTCCGGACGTATAAGAAAAGGACCAGCCCCACTCAACCTCGAGATTCCACAGTACGAGTTCGCCGAGGAATCATCGCTTGTTATTGGTTAGAGAGGGTTAATTGTATTTTGTGCCCAGAAGTTTTCATTTGTGGAAGGGGAGGCAGTGATGAATGGGATGGGTGAGAAGGGACGACGTAGAAGGAAGCAGTGCAGAGATGCCTTTGTACAAAAGATTATAGAGAAAGCATTTCAAAACGACTTCAAGTACTGCCGAAATTTTGACAGGTGATTCGTTGGCTGGGAACAGGAAAATAAAAAGTTGTGATGACTTGCTATTTGGGCCGCCAACAGAATATTACGCCATGTTGATTTAGGTAGGCCATGCCTGAAGTGTTTTCTGTAGGGACTACAAGCACTTACCAGTTTTCCTGCTCCATGATTTCCAGCACGCCTAGGAGTCTTGGTCAAAGCTCAGGATAGCAACTCGAAAAATAACAGTTAATAAGCCATCTAGTATAGGAGGGGTTTGCCGCTAGGTACCAAATCAAAAGAGAGGTGTGGACAGTAAGAGAGGTGGTCATTATTCTGTACACACGAGAGTTACAACAATATCATCTCAAAGACCTCACACAACTATAACAATCATACGAATGATTTAGAATAATTATTACTTTTCACTTCTTATTAACCTGGGTGAAATGAAATAATTGAGTCACTCGTGCCCGACTTTTAGCACAATGGCTTTTGATGGCGTGTACTTGTACAGAGTAGTAACCAGGTTTCTTACATGAAGGGAAGTGAATAGGAACATTGAATGAAACAAACGACACAGTATCATTGGAGATCTCAACACGCGGCCTTGACTGTTATTCTCACTTCAATGCCAATCACATAGGCGTGTGTGGAGAGACTCAATGACGGGATTGGCTACGATGATTTTGAAAAGTAGCGAGTCTTCTGTCATTAAGCTGCCAGTCAGAGATAACAAGCATACGAGTTATTCACGAAGAGTTCAAGAGAATACTTATATAAACCTGGGCTTTTCTCATCATGTCATTCCAAGAATCAAAACAGATCAAAACCACAAAATTTCATTCGCATAATTAGTATAATGTCGTCCAGACCCGCAACACTACCAAAATACATAACCCCTGACCCTCCTCCAGAGGGCATCGTAGCGGACGAGTTCATCACCTTCTTCAAGAATAAGCACCTTCGGACAGCGGGTGTTCCCTTTCTCTTCACCCAGCTTCTCAGGATCCGATTCTTAGGAGGCGAGTTTTGGGGGAGATTGGATCTGTTTCCTTCGATGGTTTTGAAGGAGCTGGAAGAGGGAATCCTGGTCAGGCTTGAAGTTGAAGATGAGGATGCGGCTTGGTATGTCTGGGATCCCGGACATGAGTACAATGTTGCTTGTGCTGAGAGGGATGAGGGTGTGACGAAGTGGAGGGGCTCTGAGGGGAGTAAGGAGGTGGTGGTATATGTGTGATGTTGGGAGATTTGTAGGAAAAGATGTTTGTTGGAGTCTTTGTGAGATTAGGAATGGTCCCTGGTGGGAAATGGCGGATCTATGATGTTGGAGACTTTACGAATATAGGCTGGATATTGTCAGTCGGTCTATGCGAATTACGAAATGTGTGACGTTTAGTTTAGAGCTATGATTTCTGGGTTTGAAGTAACCACAAACCTGTCTTTCCTACTCGCTTACATTTCCTTTTCAGATGAACTTTCTCATTTTGATTCAAAAATGCTTGCACTGCAACCGAGCAGTCTCATTTTCCAATCACCTTTCAAAGCGAGGAACTGAAGCTGCTGCTAATTTCATCAAGAAGGTCTAGGGAACAGATGATTCCCAAGATTTCATCTAAAGTTATCTTAAGCATAGAAAATCCGATCCGCCGTCCAATCTCAAATATGTTACTCACTTCTTCAAAGTCTAGCCAGTATCTTGTGAATCACAAAACAGCAGTCCCTTGGACTATAAATTGATTCATTTTGCTGTTGAATTTCATCACCTTTACATATCGCTCGAAGTATCCGCAAAACCAACACAAAATGAATTCAAAGCTCCCCACTATCTCGAATCTCCTGAGCAACAAGGGCAAAGCTCGACAGAAACCAGTACCACAACCAAGAGCTTTAGTCCAAAACACAAGACGACAACCTACCGGTGGAACCTAAACGTCCTCCTCAAATGCTTATTCAACTCCACCAGACATAGGAAAAGGGAAGAAGCGAGCGAGGTCACCCACCCCACAACCCACCAGGCCAGCCAAGAAACGTCGAACGAAAGAAGATATCAGCAGCATCCGCGACCGCTTCAATAGGGAAGCCATAAAACCGATGATCAGTGATCTAGTCCGACGCGCTCGTACCCGCATCCATCAGCTCGAAGTTGAAATGTTCTATTACAATCCTGTCTTCAATGCAACAGACAATAAATATTACTTCACAGCTTTCCTACCGCTGAAATTGTACGAACACATGTTTGAAAAAGCGGACGAAGACGCGGGCAAAGAAAAGTGGTGGTTTATAAGTGGCGAAGGGTTCTGGAATGATTCTGTTATCATCCGGGTGGGATGCTCCTCCGAGTACTTCGAAACCGTCTTCGCTCAAAAAGTCTATTACAGTCAATATGTCCAAGTCGGAGAGAGGCTTGGTGGCGGCTGGTACAGAACCTATGTGTTTACAAGGCCCCAAGAGCCCCTGGCTGAGCGCGATGATGCTGCTTTGGCGGCGGCCCTGACAATGGCCATAAACGCGAAACATTTAAATACCATCGACCCTTCTCTCGGAAGTTGGGCTCCGATTGGAGAGCTTGCCCTTCAAGATTATGACGGATTCATAAGGGAGGTTGGGGCCTGTGATTTCTTTTAGATCGCTGTCACTTCTTTTTTTTATTTTTATTTTATTTTAGATGTTTGTATCATAGTCACAATGCGATGAGTTTGTTAACAACATCCTCCCAGTAAACCTCTTGCAAAGTCCACATTAGGCGCAGAATTTCAGAAACATCATGTCATTCTCCAGTCTGGATGATCTCGGACTTATCAATAGGACCACCATGACATTTGAGCCACTAAAATTCCCCCTTCGCTAACCCCTTCGCTTAACGCAACTAGCAATTAGAAATCAAGAGAAGTACCACAACCCCCAAAATAAATTGGTATCTACAAATGAGGCTTTCCATATCACGAAAATGTGATTTTCAGGTGCAGTCAAGGTTAAGCACCGGCCGACTAATCGTTCCCTCCTCACCATCATCCCTTTCTACTGAAAAGTTCTCTTCCACCTAATTCTAAACTACCCCTTTCCGCCCTGGGCGAAGGTCCTGTGTATAGAGAATCAGAGATTGTCTCAAAAATCTTGCCGTGGTCGAGAAAGGCACTAGTATAACTGGGACTCTAATACGAGATAATTTGATTCTTTCAGACATTGTTTTTGACATCTGGATACCTTAGTCCACCATTCCAGTTTATAGTGACTATAACACATCGTTCTAAAATGCGACGAATCCCACATATATTCTCTCCGAATGGCTCACATACATAAGGTCCCCCGGCAATCAAACCTGTGAATCCTTCCCTTCACCCTCATCCTCTCTAGGCTCATCTTCCGCAGGTTCATTTACCCTAGACTCGCCCTGACCAAAGTCTCTCACACTGACCGCTTTCCTCCCCACAATCTCCTTTCCAGTAAACCGATAAACCGCTCCCCTTAAAACGACTTCCATATTGCCATTTTCAACCTCTTCGCAAATCTCGCGATCGAAATCCCTCCGAGTGAAAAATGTATCTTCTTTAGTCCAGTGCTCCTTGCAAGCCTCGTACAAATCTTCTAGACGGAATGGATACTTATTGTAGCACAACCATGCGGTCAAGCGTGGGAAATTGAAGGTTCTGGGGAGCACTACGTACTGTATTGGCTTTGTTGTGGTGCTCTCCATGTTGGCTGATGACATCTTGATGCTTGTACGTTTTCGTGGTTGAGTCGACAGTTGTCTGATCTGTATCGGAACTGGGTAAGCTTTCGAACTAAAGTTGGGTTGCAGAGTTGAGAGGAAGCGAAGGAGCTTTAAACATCTTATATAATGTGCGTTCAGTGAAGACGAATCACTAATGTACCAAAGATACATATTTTGAATATTCACATATGATCAACTTCAGTAGCAAACTCATCACAATCATCATAAGTGTCAAGTGTGAGAGAGAATATTGTGATTGGTAACCGAGACAACCAAGAACCAGCAACAGAAAATCTTGAATCAATAGACGAAGAGTTCTTCCAAATCCATTATTCACATAGTTATCAGAATCGTAGTATAAAAGACGATCTCTTCTTCTGAAACCTGCACTTCCTCTATCTTTCCTAAAATATCTACACATCAAACACTTCTCTATCTCACAAACATCTACACCGAATCCAAAATGTCTCGATCACCATCTTCAAGCAGCTGGGTTGAGGTCTCCAAGGAAAACAGTTCCTCACCTCCTGCTGCAGCATCCCCACCTCCTGCTGCAGCATCCCCACCTCCTGCTCCAGCCACATCGCCAGTTCGATCAAGAGCCCCATCACCTCCATCAAGAATAAGCTCAGTCGGACCTTCTGAAAACTGTGCTCCTTCGCCAAGCGGTTCGCAACATGCTCCTTCCCCACCTAGTTCCCCTCCAGTTGTGCAAACCGGATCACGAAACGCTTCTCCTGACTCCCCTTTAGATTCGCCAATATTATCCCAATACTCTTCTCCTGGCTCCCCTTTACTTTCGCCAAATTCGGCTGCCATGTCCTCCTCCTCCTCCGATGTGGACAATACTGGTGATACTGCCACACAAGAGACTCGCAGAGACCGCCGACGCCGCCGTCCACGACGCGGTGCCTTTGATAGAAACGCTTATGAAAGAAGCTCTATTTGTACTCGTCCAGGTGGTGGCTGCCAAGTCGTTTTCAACCCTGCAAGACATGCACCCATGATCAGAGCTAGCTCTCAAGTATCACCTAGGTCAACAGTTCCACAACGTGGTCCTTGGTTCCCAGTTAATAGAATGTCTGCTTTCCCAAACTTCTTAGCCGTCCGCATCGAATACCTCCAGTCAGTATTTGGAATCTCAGGCCGCAAGGTTGCCAGAGCGATTGAACGTGGACTGTTACCGGTATATGAAAACCCAGAGAGAGATAATTCCTTGGCCGTTCCCGTCGATGCCCTTCCGCCAGTATTTGGAATCCCACCCTATGTGATTAACGACGCGATTAGTCTTGGACGCTTGCCGGTGTTTGAGAGCAACCCATGGGCCGATGGAATCTACCAAGAACCAATCAATGGCCTCTTAGGAACTCTCCCCTTCATGATTCTGATGTCGACGGGTCAACCATTTACAACTCTGGAGTTGATTGGTGCTCGTAGAGAATCGTACGGAAATGAGCCAATGGATGTGTTCCTCGGATGGTTGAATGATGCACTCTGGATTGGACGACTTCTGGACCTGGGTAACGGTCTCTTTCAGTATAACATTAATCATCCAACCCTGTGGAACTCAGACAATCTTGAAGCGGAGGCTATGGGCGACGATATGGATCACTATATGGGTGACGGTGGGGATGAGGGTTATTATGAGCAACGCTGCGAATGCGCCAACAGTGCCCTTCCAAGTGACAACTATATCGTTCATCCAGACTGGACAGTTGACATCCTGGAACGCGAAGGAGGACGGTCGTTCTATCAGGGATTTGGGTGTTATTAGCAGAATTGGAATGTTTACCAGCTGGTAAACCGATTCTTATGGGGCTGATCGAGAATTATCTTACCTTTGATATCATGTTTCTTCATTTACCCTGCTTCCCCATCTCTGAACTGGCATGCATAGATATCGTTTGATGGAAGAGGATATGATAGAACTCATATATAGAAAAGCAAGCCTGTCTTAAAAATATTTAAGCTTGTGACATTTGAAGTGAAACATGCATACGATATACCCACTTAACACTGCTCCTACATAGTTCCTCAAGAACTTTATTGACATTTTAATTACGAAGATCCCAAAAGTCACTTTTTCCAAGCTCTGAAAGAGATTCAAGGTAACTAGCATGAGAGGTTTCGAGTATTTACCTAGATGAGTCTAGAGAATTGGCACAACGAAAAGCTATATTATCTGCCACCATTCCCGGTTTCCGCAGGGTGGTAGCTCTCAGATAATACTCGCTTCTCAATGAGCTGGCACCTCTAGATTACAAACCAGTTTCATTTTGTGGGGTAAATGTTGGTGACAGCGAGAGTGCTGTTGGAACATGGGGAGCCTTGACCAATCATCGCTTAATCTGAATAGCTGGCTGCCTAGTCACCAAAGCTCATATCATGAGAGTGATTCATATGTTGGATTCTGCAGAAAGCATGAATACCCAAAATCACGAAAAGATATAAGCTGGCAGCCTGAGTGTTACCAAAACTCAACCCACGTTCATCACAATATTCACATCTTTTGTATTGCACAGTTCAAAGATACTTGACGAGTGATATTCGTCTCCAAAGAGCTTACCAATGACACTCAAATTCTTATTAACTTCTTTTCGTTTACTTCCGTAGCAATCTCATCCGCTACTGCACTGCTTCCACCATTTCATTCCCAGTCAGGAATCCATGTCCTTTGCTCTCATATCTCACCACCTAATATAATACACAAAAGATGAGCGAAGCCTGGGTACGCCGTTTCGACGTAACAACACAATCCTGGTACCACCGCAACACCTCGACAGGCGAATCAAGATATTCAAACGACAACAACCAAGACGAGCTATCTGAAGAACCCGTTGAACAACATCCAGCCGACGAATAGCGCAGCATCCACGTAATAAGAACCCGCGGCGGCGGACCCGTATTCAAACACTGGGCACTATACATCGACGACCAAGTCGGGCCATACACAGGTTTCATATGTAACATCGAAGGGAAGAGAGAAAACTACCGATATGTGTGCAAGAGAGTCGAGATACCGAAGAGCAAAGGGAATTATGTGGATGAGTACCAGGTTGGGTATGTGGATACCAATTCTCTAGAGAAGCTTAAGGAGTTTGCGGAGGCGAAGAGGATTCGGAATGAGGATAGGTTTTGGGGGTGTCAGCAGTGGGTGTGGGAGATTTTGGGGGAATTGGAGGTGGAAGGTCTTCTGGAGCATAGAGAGGAGTTTGAGGAGCAGATTGCTGAATTGGAGAGGGTGAAAGGGCCGGGTTAGGAGGTGTGTGTTTTAAATATACGAAGCTACCAGAACTGAGTTCTTGGTTTCTCAGCAAGAATTTTATAATGAGAATCGTCTAGTTGTATGGAGACCATCTTATTTCCTAGTACTAATCTTCTTAATCCTCGCTATCTCTATCTTTAGAAGCACTGACGTTTGCAAAGTCCTTGACAAGCTCATCGAGTTCCATCGCATTGGTAACAACGTTCTTAAAACATCACTTATCTCGAACTCTCCATTACTTCTGTGGTGATATTTAACAACCTTAAATAAAACAACTTTGGCCTCTCTACGTCCTAGATAATTAACAAGGAGTAAAGAAGGAAGGAACCACAGTGCACAAGCCTTACAAAAGCCAAATATTACCTTTTACGCCGTTCAGCAACATACTACAGTATAAACCCTACAGCCCATTACCTCGCAGTGCTTACCCCCCCCCCCACCTCCTCTTCACCACCGCCCCCTTCCCCAGGATCTTGAAGTAACACACAAAATCCTAAGCCTAATGCCAACACCCCGACTTAATGAGATGAGCTCAGCTCACTCACCCAAGAGCTCTCAACTCGCATACCGGGAGCAGAGAGGGGTAAAGCAAGGCAAGCAGTGGCACCAGATCTTTCTCTCAGTCGTTCCACCGCATCTCGGATACATCATACAGTAATTAATGATTCACAAGCGAGGCAAGGGGTACTATATTGTCCAAATGAATCCATACACAGAATGTAATATGATAGATAAGAGAGCTTCTGATAGTCAGATGACCACCACCATCAATCCTGAGATCTTCATTCGTAAGAGGAGATTTATTACAGAATGTGAACTAGAGCGAAGAAAGATACGCGAGGACCGGTACGTGAGAGCGTCATCATGTCATTCTTTGGTGCCCTGTGAAGATTCTGGTGGCTTGGGTTTTTGTGTAGTTGTAAATGTATGTAGCATCTCTTTTGACGAATACATAACGCGTTAGATGTTGGTTTGGCGATGAATCGGCATATTCCCGGGGAAATTATTGTAACTGAAACGGTCGACTAACAGATACCTATGTCTGTTGGCTCAGTGGAGATGTCACATCCAAAGCGCGCCACGTGACAAGATATCTATGTGCTCACCACAGTGCCTCACCGACATGTAGGTAAGCCTCACTTGAGATCCTTGGTTACACACATTACTCCATAAGAAAGTGGTACGCGAACCCCACTATGTGTAAAATGAATTCCAATGGGGGCTCGGGATGGCGCTTCGCTTGAAATGCATGTCATCAAGAGACCAAGGTCAAGAAATTGTCAAAAGGGCAATATGATATGTGACGTACGATCTTGAGATGCATCTGTCCGACTTGAGTACCGTAGATTCTTGGCCATTCATTGATGTGGTGAGATTAGGCAGTCTTCAAATTCTCCGAAAGTCGAGGTTGACCCTGTGAAATAAGCAAAGGGAAACATCAAGCTTGGTGATTGAATGCCATAATGGCTGAGCCGATATCAGATAGGAAGAGAGGGGTTTCAAAGATCCTTGAACTTATGTATGGAATATCGTGGGGTTTGCGTGGGGTGCGTACTAAGCAAAAGCTAACGGCTATCAATCAGATGTGGCAGGTCTCTTGCCTACAACCACTTATACTGCCTGTCATACGATATCTCTTTGAATGGCGAGCTTGCTCCGTCAAGCTCACCGCACGGGGGTCATGACAGGCTCGATCGTGCGCTACATATTACTAGTGTGTGTCTCAGGAGCTGCGGTTGCCCCGAAATTGAATGAGCAGCGAGAATCACACTCAATGTCTTCGGGCTATTGCATCTCTCTGCCCCTCAATACACCTTGATTATAGTCTTGGTACTCGGTATGCAGGCGAATAAAAGTTTGGGACCGTCCGAGGAAACCCTACTTTATACAGTAGCCTCGCAGACTCGCATCGCAGATGGAGCGAGGCGATTATTTCAAACTTGGTCTAGTATCTGCATCTGCATCTGCATCACCTTAGGCGCCACTCGGACTGCAAAGAAGATGTCGACATACTCTGGGCTGAGACCAATGGTTCAACGCTCTATCGCTGGCCATTGTCGTGGAATGAGAAAATCCTGCAGCACCAGAGGCAATTGACATGGCAAGCTTTCAAACCTCAATGTCCAAACGATGTGATCAAGATGCCAGTATATTTTGGCAAGTTTTCCCGTCCATCTGCAACCTTCACCGGGCCAGCAAAGGTCACATCCGCCGACAAGCCACCATCGGAACAGTAACTAGGATGCCTGGACTGAGCCACTTGGTGGTTTGTAGGTTGTAACAGCCGTTCGGCAGCAGCTAGGATAGGTGCATTGCGGATGGCGGAAGAGAATAATCGAAGAGGACGATGTTGTACCTACTCGTCATATATCCAAGACTCGGCCAACCCATTGGGTGGTTGTAGGTACCGGGTACCTTTCAGTCGACCATCCATACCGCGGAGAGAATTGAGTGGCTATTGGTATATATTTGACGAAGGTGTCTGACCTATCAACCCAGCCCTTATATGCCTATCCCTTTGTTTATGTCGTGGTGCCGGCGGTGTCAAGAATCGAGATTGTGTTTTAGATGAGCCTCGGGAGCCAAAAGGAAGAAGTTGCCTTGAGGCATGCTTGCTGCTGCGCTGCATTCGTCCGAAGTTGGCCGGCGCAACTCCCGCGGTTCAGATTTTCTGGCGGCAATGGCGATAGCAGGTAATCCTGGACAGTTTCATTAGCTGTGCGGTCGTCGCATTTGTGCTGGCTGTGCGGTGCTGTGCTGTGCCAAAGATGGTTGAGAACTCGTCCCATAGAGAAGCCTGAAGCCTCAATGAATGCTTGGCTCTAATCAACGTAGCGCTCCGTAGCCCACCCTGCCCTGCATTCAAGGAGCAATCAGCGGCACATCAACGGCCGGAATCCATGGAGGACTTGAACGCTTGACTAGGGGCTGGAGGGGCAGAGGGGTGGAGGGGTAGAGGGGGGATCACCTGTGCTGGCTTCCCAATGGAGAAATTCTTTTGGCGACGATGCTAAGATGCAAGGGAGGCACCACGAGGGGAGGGACTGACAACAACAATGTACCAGCAGACGGTGTAGAGCAGAGTTGGCTTACGAGAACAACGGAGGGGCTCTGAGCGGATGTCTCCCGGGCATTTACATCCTATAAGAAGCTTCGATTTTGAGTTCTCAGCACCGCCGTGGGTTGAGAGTCGAGATTCACTGGTTCAGGTCCCCCTCTCCATTGTCTACCTAGTAGGTACCTACGGAGTATAGCTGGGTTACTGGGTACCTAGGCTAGGTAGCTAGCTGGTGCTGGGTAGTCAGGTAATTTCGTCATGTCCGGGTCAAAGCACTAGCGTCTCTATAAAAGGGCCCCTCCCCCTCATTGCTCCCTCGGCTCTGCGTAACCTCTACCTACCTACATTCATGTTCTCCCGTCTACGTCGCCAGCTTCCCAACAAACTTGCAACCAAATACCAACAACCTACCACTCGACCCTTTACCTCCACAACCGCAGTCATGGGTGTCACCAAGACGATTCTTTCCGAGGGCAACGGCCCAATCCCCAAAAAGGGAGACACCGTCACCATCCAATACACGGGCTATCTCAAAGACACCAGCAAGCCTGACAACAAGGGCGACAAGTAAGCAATTGGCTCTCCCTCTTCCCCTGACTACCTACTAGTCTCTCGGGTGCTCATGCAAACCATCTACAGATTCGACTCATCCGTTGGCCGTGGTCCTTTTGTCGTCCCTATTGGCGTTGGCAAGGTCATCAAGGGTATGGCTAGATCCAGTTCTATACTAGTAGAGGTAATCACTGACGGGTAATCTTAGGATGGGATGAGGGTGTTACTACCATGAAGGTTGGAGAGAAGGCCAGCTTGGACATCACTTCGTAAGTCTGCCTATAGCCAACTACTCAATCATAAGCCAAAGCAATACTAATTTCTACACAGAGACTTCGCATATGGCGACAAGTATGTTATCTGACATTCTTTTTAGTTTTACACCAAGATTCCTACAACGTGCAGGTACAGAACACATACTGACTGAAATACAGTGGTTTCCCAGGTCACATCCCACCCGGAGCTGCTCTTATCTTGTAAGCACTCGAGTCTTATTTACCAACTACTACTTACGAGGATTCTTACTAACAGACACTTAGTGATGTTGAGCTCCAAGGTATCAAATAGGCGACGCAAATCCTGCCCGTCTACTCTCTCTTGCTTCATAGCGTGGGTACCAGTTAGGACATGGTGGCCGAAGGCAGAATCAAGCCCAACCTTAGCTGAAGAAAAAATGAAACAAGACTGTTGATAAGATCCGAACCTTTTTTTTGTTTACTTCTCGCTAGTACGTGACTGCATGAGTTACTGATTCGAGTATCATATGGCCACAATAGCTTGCTAGCCTTGCACAAATCAAATGCCCTTGGGGTCATTTTAGGGCGAGCCTGAGTGAATTGTTTCAGAATGTGTGGTGAATTTCCAATTTTTTGCCCCACCCCTTCCGTCATTGGCGGGGTCGTTGGGCAAAGCTCGGGAGTCAGTGACCCTTCACCTTTGACCCTTGAGCCTTGAGCCGCTTGGTAATGGTTTTCAGTAATCAACACCTACATTTGAGCAAGAGCAGCCTGAAAGACATCAGAGAAATATACCTGTGTTCCCAGTGAATCCATTCATATGAATATTGTAAATGTCATGTGGAAATAGTGATAAGGTTCTTCAACTTCCAACTCTGCTCAACTGCTGAGCTCCAATCAAGCCCCCTGTCGTGCTTAGTAAGGCTCTCTAGAGCCTTCGATGAGCTCCAGCTCTCTGTGACGGGAATTGGTCAACGGTCAACGCGACTGCCCATTTCCAAGCACCTCTTCCTCTTACCTTCTAGGTTCTCAAGACTTCATCTAGCGTACGACCAATACCCTTACCCTCCAACCCCCATCCGACGCACATATACACAGTTGATCCTCTCAAATTTCCTCTCCAACACCCTCCCAAACTACAAATAGAACCGCTATCTACCTGGAGCAGTTCACGTCTGGCAGTCTGGAACTCGAGCCTGCTTGGGACGCCCAATCCTCCGCCACCATTACCTCCCAAGCAGTAAACAACCAAGAGAGCAAGCTGGCGAAGCGCAAGTTATCTGGTGCGGACGAGTCAACCCCGATACAAAAGAAAATAATGGCTGTGAGTTGGCCTTTTCTGTCTCCGGGTGGTGGAGGGCACATGGAGATCGTCAGCGAGGAGTCTGGCTCTGATAGTTGGAAGAAGCTAACCATATCACCACAGGACGCCAAAGATATCGATATGGATACGAAAATGCAGGTCGACGAAAGCGTCGTGGGCCACACGGAGATTGATGAGTCTCTATACAGTCGACAACTCTACGTCCTGGGACACGAGGCCATGAAGCGCATGGGAGCTTCGAACGTGCTCATTGTTGGGTTGAAGGGCTTGGGTGTGGAGATTGCAAAGAACATCGCTCTTGCTGGTGTCAAGAGTCTGACGGTCTACGACCCCGCCCCCGCAGCCATTGCAGATTTATCATCACAATTTTTCCTCCACCCCGAGGACGTTGGCAAACCCAGAGCTACCGTTACAGCACCACGAATTGCGGAACTAAACGCATATACTCCTGTATCCGTCCATGAGTCAGACAGGTATGTTTTCTATTGCACTGCAAGCGGAGCAAAGCTAACGTGATCTTTAGTCTAACTACCAACCTCTCCCAGTTCGACAAATTTCAGGTTGTTGTTCTCACGAATACTCCACTCAAGGATCAACTTATAATTGGCGACTATCTGCACTCCAAGGGCATATATTTGGTGGTAGCTGATACTTTTGGCCTCTTTGGATACATTTTCTGCGATTTTGGAGAGAAATTCAGTGTTCTCGATTCCACTGGCGAGGCACCCGTAAGTGGCATTGTCGCGGGTATCGACGAGGAAGGTCTTGTTTCTGCTTTGGATGAGACTCGTCATGGATTGGAAGATGGGGACTTTGTCACATTTACGGAGCTTGTCGGCATGGAAGCCCTTAACATGGCAGAGCCTCGTAAGGTTACCGTCAAAGGGCCTTACACTTTCTCGATCGGAGATGTGTCTGGTCTCGGTACTTATAAGAAAGGCGGTATGTACCAGCAGGTTAAGATGCCCAAGTTCATTGACTTTAAGACCATCACTTTATCAATTAAGAGCCCTGAATTCCTGATCTCTGATTATGCCAAATTCGACCGTCCCCAACAACTTCACATCGGATTCCAGGCGCTTTATGCTTTTGCACAAACTCACAACTACTTTCCAAGACCAATGAACAAGGAGGATGCGGCAGTTGTCATCGCCTCCGCGAAAGCCTTTGCCACATCGGAAGGTCTCGATGTTGAAGTGGACGAGAAGCTTCTTATGGAACTTAGCTACCAAGCACAAGGTGATCTTAGTCCTATGGCTGCCTTCTTTGGTGGTCTTGCAGCTCAAGAGGTTCTTAAGGCAGTTTCTGGCAAATTCCACCCCATTAACCAATGGTTGTATTTCGATTCTCTAGAATCGCTGCCAGCCAATTTCGGGCGCTCAGAAGAGCTTTGCAAGCCTCTTAACTCACGTTATGATGGTCAAATTGCTGTCTTTGGTCGGGAATTTCAGGACAAGCTTGCAAATATTCAAGAATTCTTGGTTGGTGCAGGTGCCATCGGATGCGAAATGCTGAAAAACTGGGCAATGATCGGTCTTGCTGTTGGTCCAAAAGGAAAGATCACTGTCACAGATATGGACTCTATCGAAAAGAGCAATCTCAATCGACAATTCTTGTTCCGACCAAAGGACGTTGGAAGCCTGAAGAGTGAGGCAGCAGCAGCGGCGGTTCAAGCCATGAATCCAGAACTGCAAGGTCATATTGTTACACTAAGAGATAGAGTGGGACAAGATACCGAGCACATTTTTAACGAGGATTTCTGGAATTCTTTGGACGGAGTTACTAACGCACTTGACAATGTTGATGGGCGTACTTACGTCGATCGTCGATGCGTCTTTTTCCGCAAGCCTCTTTTGGAAAGTGGTACTTTGGGAACCAAGGGTAATACCCAGGTTATCATTCCACATTTGACCGAGTCATACTCAAGCTCTCAAGACCCACCAGAGCAGTCATTCCCGATGTGCACGCTTAAGAGTTTCCCTAACAAGATTGAGCATACTATTGCATGGGCAAGAGAGCATTTCGAAGCTTACTTTGTCAAGCCAGCTGAGACAGTGAACCTTTATCTAAGCCAACCTAACTATCTGGAAACCACCTTGAAACAGGGCGGCAACGAGAAGGCTACTCTCGAGATGATTCGCGATTATTTAGTGGAAGATAAGCCACTTACTGTGGAAGATTGTATCAAGTGGGCACGTTTGCAATTTGAGAAGCAGTTTAACAACGCTATTCAACAGCTGCTCTATAATTTCCCCAAGGACTCGGTATCGTCAAGCGGAGCTGCATTCTGGTCCGGACCAAAGCGTGCCCCAGATCCATTGAAATTCGACCCCAAGAATGAATTCCACTGGACTTTTATTGTTGCAGGAGCCAATCTTCATGCTTTCAACTACAATATCAACACCAAGGATCTTACCCCAACTACCATACAGAAAGTCTTGGACAACATGATCATTCCAGACTTTGCTCCAAGTTCCGCTGTCAAGATTCAAGCTGATGATAGCGAGCCGGTATGTAAAGCTCTAATTATTTTGTCTCTTGTTTAGATCAAGAGAATGCTAACGGTACTAGGATCCAAATGCAAATGCCAGCGCATTCACTGATGGTGAAGAACTTCAAAATGTCATTGATAAACTTCCACAGCCAAAAACCTTGGCTGGTTTCAAGCTTCAACCTGTTGAATTCGAGAAGGATGATGACACCAACCATCACATTGATTTCATCACCGCTGCAAGCAATTTACGTGCTGAGAATTACAAGATCGAACTTGCTGATAGACACAAGACGAAATTTATCGCGGGCAAGATCATCCCAGCAATCGCGACAACGACAGCACTGGTCACTGGGCTCGTCATTCTTGAATTGTACAAGGTGATTGACGAGAAGAAGACGCTCGAGGAGTACAAGAATGGATTTGTCAACCTTGCTCTACCATTCTTTGGTTTCAGTGAGCCAATTGCAAGTCCCAAGGATACATATAAGGGCAAGGAAGGTGATGTCTCGATTGACAAATTGTGGGATCGATTCGAGATTGACGATATGACATTACAAGAGATGCTCACATGGTTCGAGAACAAAGGTCTGACCGTCACGATGTTGAGCTCTGGTGTCAGTCTTTTGTACGCCAGCTTCTACTCAGCCACAAAGCTCAAAGAGAGATACCCGATGAAATTGAGTGAACTTGTAGCTTTCATTTCCAAAAAGCCGATCCCAGACCACCAAAAGAATGTCATCTTTGAGATCTGCGTGGAGGATAGTGCTGAGGAGGACGTTGAGGTTCCATATGTCATGATGAAGATGAACAGATAGAGGAGGTCTTCTTTTGGCTGGGAGCTTGGAATGAATATGATGACGATTCATGGTTGATGGATATTTTTTCTTTCATGGGAGGTCCAGGGTAGGCAGGGGAGAATCACTTTATGGTTGGCTTCATGATCGGTACAGCTAGAGCGCATTTCCTTCTGTATCAAGCCTTTTGACTCGAGCAAGCGAGTTTTTACAAAATAGAATCATTTTCAATTCATTTTCATTGTTTTCGCTTGTGATTCGTGTCTCTTTGAGAAATCCTGAAAAGACATTCTGGTCACGGAAGACCCACCGAAGACCCTCTGCACTTACGTACTCGAGTATATCTACAAGCATTGGTTGATTCATTATCCGCTTTGGGATGATTTGAAAGGATTAATAAGGACCCCGCATGAAGCCTGTGGATACCATTTTGACAGCCTCGCAGACTGATGATGTTGATTGGTTGACCATCTCAGCTATCCCTGGTCAAATCAATGACGTTGTCATGATTATTGAGAAATTGAGTGGGGGTTCAGGTACTGTACTTATCAAGCTTCTACAAAGCAATTGGTTGTAGGATAAGCCTAGCAAGCTGATTAGATAGTTTATAGATTACCCCGCCATTTTTCTGGCCTCGTTTTGTTCTTTCAAGGTCTTGAGAATTGTGGCTTTTTTGTTATTAATACGACTGTTTCAGTCTTTCTTTCCCTCTCTTTACCTTCTTTCTGTGGATGAATGCTTTTTACCTGCAGATTGTCTAGTACTTACCAACTTCCGAAGATCCAGAGCACGACGAGATCTTGGACCTTGAAGGGATTTAACAAGGATTTGGCTTTGAGATACTACGCAAAAGTCAACGCAAACATGGCGACGGGTAACACGGAGAAGATCACGAACTGGGTGGCGCCGGGGGATAAATCGGGGGAGTTTAAGAGGGGACAGAGTCAGTTTCGGGATTTTGTTAGGAGGGGAGGGGAGTTTGAACCGGAGGGGGGAAGGTATCATTTATTTGTATGGGTTCTTTCTTTTTCCCTCTTCTATTGTTTATGCTGCCCCTCCCGGCCTTCTTTCCTGCAAGATAGATCGAGGAGCCGAGGATTGCAAAATATGGATTGACTAACACCACCAACCCAGGTCTCCTACGCCTGTCCCTGGGCCCATCGAACCCTCATCGTACGCCAGCTCAAAGGCCTCCAAGATATCATCCCGTATACGAGTGTACATTGGCACATGCAAGAGAAAGGATGGCGGTTTGCAACGGAGGGGGATCGTGATGCGCCGGGCGAGTTTGTGAGGGGTGATCCGGTGGGGGGTCATGAGGGGTATACGCATATTCGGGATGTGTATTTTGGGGTGGATAAGGAGTATCAGGGACGCTTTACGGTGCCGTGTTTGTTTGATACGAAGAAGGGGCGGATTGTTAGTAATGAGAGTTCGGAGATTATTAGGATGTTTTATGAGGAGGTTTGTTGATTCTTTCTTTTTCTTTCTTCACCCCTCTCTCGACTTATCTATGGGTTTTGTGGTTTTGTACTTTGACTAACGGAGCGGCATAGTTTGACGACCTCATCGAGCCGAAATATAGAGATGTCAAACTTCTGCCCAAGGAATTAGAGGGCGAGATTGATAAGGCGAATGAGTGGATTTATAATGATATTAATAATGGGGTTTATAAGTCGGGGTTTGCTACTACGGAGGAGGCTTATACGAAAGCTGTCCAGACGCTTTTTGGGAGTCTGGATAGGGTTGAGAAACATCTGGAGGGAATGAGTGGGAAGGGACCGTATTGGTTTGGGGAGGAGATTACGGAGGTTGAGTGAGTTTGTTCTTTCTTTCTGGTTTCTTTGGGGGTTTAAACAGTATTTTGGTGGAGGAGATGGATGGTTGTAGAGGACAGGCGTGAGGTGGAGGGGATATATCGAGTGTTTTTCTCTCTCTGTTCCGTCCGGTTACCAGTTAGAGCTGCTGGAAGAGAGAGGAGACATCAAGCGATGAGCTCTTCCTATTCCACCATGGCATCTTTTAAGGTTTCTGGAAAAGAGATCGTCGACTTTAAATTGTCTGAAGCTTTCCCAGATCATCAAGATCTTCAAAGATTATTTTCCGAAAGGAAAAAAAGAGCTGGTCTCAATGCTCCGAGACAATCATTTCACGCCGAAAGAGAAAGTCACTAATTCGTCCCATAGTGTCCGTCTCTTCACAACCATCGTCCGATTCGATTGCGTCTACGTACAACATTTTAAAACCAACATCCGCGAGATTCGATCGGGATACCCATACATCCACAAATGGCTTCGGAATCTCTACTGGAACCATGCAGCTTTCAAGGACACGACAGAGTTTACTCATATTAAGTGTCACTACACGAAAAGCCACACACAGGTAAGCTCTCCTTTCTTTCATCAATTGGGGCTGATGCGGCGAAAATCATTTCGGGGATTAATCGTTGGTGTGTCACTTTAGATCAATCCTTATAGTATTACGCCCGTTGGACCTGAACCTCCAATTTTGAGGGAGGATGAAGAAGTTCCTGCGGTGAAGTATGCGTTGGCGATGGCAGCGAAGAAATGAGTGATTATAAGATGAAAGGATTATGAGAAGTATTCGTTGTGTGGTTACCGTTGGTACCTCAATACAATTAATTTTCCCTCGTGTCCCCCTTCTCTTATGTGTTTCCATCTTTTTGTTTTCTTCCCCTAAGTTTGAGGGGTCTGCAGGTACATTTGTGTCCCCGGAAAGGCATTTAGATGTGCCGCATGCGCCGATGTTGGGGGTCTGCGGATACTGTCAGTTGGTAAATTTATTATTCATCGCCAATTCTGATAGATGGGATGAGCTGGGCGGTTGTTTCAAGTTTCGTCCGGTTTTTTGTACCTCCATAAACGATTCGTATTTTCTCGTGGGGATGAACTCCTTCGCACTGCATTTATACGTACGAAGTAGTCAGCGCGGTTCGCTTTGCAGGCGTGGCAGGGAAGAGAGCTTCGTCAGCCTGCACGACATAGCGGTTTCGGATGTTTTCATTGGTTGATTGTTTTGAGCTTTTGCGCTTTGCGGCAAAGACAAGAACTTTGTAGTCCGTGTAAATTCTTTACTTTCGCTTGTCATCCCACCAGCTCCTCCCGAGAATGATCCCGAGGGAGGAACTGCTTAGTTGTTGGTTCCACTCGAATGCGATGGGTAAGATTCCATTTCATAACGTATTGCGCGTTGGTGATTGTCATCCACTCATAAAGTGGCGAAGTCTCTCAGCGGTTAATGGCCAAGTATGATAAAGAGATGCTTACCCGTCGTCTTTGAAGTCGTCCCATCTTTTCCATTGTGCTGTTCACGGACTTTACTTTTGATTTGACCATTAACTACATTCATTCGTTATTGGATCTCTAACCAACAGTTATTCATTCTTTTATATCGATACTTTCTTTTACAGACCTTGGAATAGATAGATTCTCGTCCAAATAAACTCGCTCTGTCGTTCTCAATACAGTAAAGAACGTATCTTCTACTTGCAATCGCATCACAACTGAACGATGCATTACTCGAAACTCGCCTACGCTCTGGTAGCGATCCAACCAGTAGCAGCGCACACTGCCTTCACTACCCTCTTCATCAATGATGTAAATCAAGGTGATGCAACTTGCATACGAATGTTCCACGACCCGGAGAGAGCCACGGATCCCGTCAACGACTTGTCAAGTCCCGACATGGCGTGTGGATTCGATGGCACAGTCGGAGTAGCTCGCGTCTGTTCAGCTCAACAAAACTCCAAGTTGACCTTTGAATACCGCATCTGGCCAGATGCCTCCCAGCCTGGTACTTTGGACCCGAGTCATAAAGGTCCTTGTGCGGTGTACATGAAGAGCACCGGCTCGGCTATTTCAGACAAGGGAACTGGTGATGGATGGTTCAAGATTTGGGATGAAGGGTATGATGCCGCGGCCGGAAAATGGTGTACGGAGAAGGTGATTGATAACCAGGGATTGCTCTCTGTGAAGGTTCCTGAGGATCTTGCTGGTGGGAATTATCTCGTGCGATCTGAGTTGATCTCGCTTCAGCAGGCGGATAAGTCACCTCCTAACCCACAGTTCTACGTTGGCTGCGCGCAGATTTTCTTGGAGTCCAAGGCGACGAATCTACCACAGGATACGGTCTCCATCCCTGGATATGTCACGATCAATGATCCTTCTGTCTTGTTTAGCATCTATGATCCGAAGCCAAAACCTTACACCACTCCTGGACCTCCAGCTTACCAACCGGGTGTGAGTGCTAGCACACAAGTCACAGCCGTGACTCAACAAACCGAAGGATTACTTCCTGCCGGGACAGTTCTTACAAATGGAAACTGGGCTGGGACGGAAGTCAAATCCTACACGAACGAAAAGGGATGTAATGAAGCGGCTGCCGATTGCTGGAAAGAGTCACAATCTTGTTACGATACCGCGCCTGTGACTGGCCATGCCAACTGTGAGATTTGGGAGACGAAGTGTGAGGGTATTCGAAGTGCTTGTGACTCGAATTCGTTCCAGGGGCCACCGAATTCTGGGAAGATGCTCACACCTGCTTCGAAGAAAGTCGTTACTCCTGCTGCCGTCAATGAAAGGTCTTCTTCCAGCAGCTCCTCTTCGACAAAATCTGTTCCTGCTAATCCACCTGTTGCGGAAAACCAACCTGTAAGCCATATTCCTTACACTCCTTCTATTTTTCCAGTTCGAATGTTTGCGTCTCCCTCTCCTTTTCCTTCTCGGTCTCAAAACGCGCATGCGATGTTCACGTCGCCTCCATTACCGGACGATGAAATTATCACGATTCCCGGCTCAACAACCACAACCACCATCTGGACATCAATCACCATCTCCCTTCCTCCCGGTTCTCCCCTCCCAACAGGCTGGAGTAGTCCTCCTCCACCTCCACCTGCACCCTCACCACCCAATCCCGACCCAAGATCCCCTCATCCAACAATACTAACACCCACACAGAGCGCCCCCTCGGATCCCGATGCCACCTCGCCTACGCACGTGGAGACCGATAAGACGGCCGAGTGTGGGGAGGGCAAACAGAAGTGCGAGGGTGAGATAAGGGATTTGTTTGGGAGCTGTTGTAGTACGCATGGGTGGTGTGGACGCACGAAGAATCATTGTGGGAGGGGGTGTCAGAGTGCGTTTGGGGAGTGTAGACAGGTTAAGAGGGAGGGACGGTGGATTGGGAGGTAGAGTGTTATGGGTATCAAGGCGGGTGGTGAGGGGGAGATGTTTGGAGATTTGAGGTTTGAATGTTTGAAGGTTTGAAGACTCGAAAGGGGGGGCTAAGAGAGAAGAAGTGGTTCGTTTCTGTTGTACATATTTTATACTTTGAGCTTGCTTGAAGAGTGAGCGCTGGAATTCTGGATGGATGGATGGATGGTTTACGATATATCGGTATTTAGAGCCGTGCTCTGATGAAATTCTTTTACAATACCTTGCTATAAATTCTAGAGATTTTTGATCTAGCTATGGTTATTAGTGTTGCTTTGGGTGATGGATCTTATTGCTAAGATAAAACGGAAGATCTGGTTATATGATGTGTAGCGTAAGAAGTACTGCTTGGGTATAGTACAAAAGAGTAAAGTAGAGTAGTGATTTTACTATTCAGGTAGTAATAAGTACTGAATTTAACTTTAAAGCGCTCGATTATACTATCACTTATACCTATAAGGGGGTCGCTAACTAGAGAGCTACTACTTATCGCTTTTTTCCCCGCTAGGAGATCTCTGAATGCTTGTTATTAATATTTTTTACTTCTGGAATCTCTCTATAAATAAATTCACTTATCATTAAGCTTTGAGCTTGCGATTAGTGGATCAGAGTTGAATTATCGGAGGATCCGAATGCGAAATTTATACAGAGACGAAGAAGTCAACACCAAAATAACTTGTCTACATTTGCAACTCTTCCTCTCTCTCAGGCTTTTGTAAAACAAACGTATTCACAAAAAAACTCTAGACTTGTAACTAGTGACGTCTAGATAGCTCCAACTGATAACCACCTTGGCATCTCTTGACCCCACCCCAACTCTTGGACTGAATACAACACACGAAAGATTTCAAGTTGCTGAAGAGATTTTTTGGATACTTTACAAAGACCCAGATCTTAGAGTAGTCAGAATTGCGCGCATACAGATCTTAGGAAGAAAAACACATTACGAACCCTCCAGATTTCACGACCCCTCATTGCCCCTCAATACCCCACATACAAGCTCTTCGACATCGACGGACGTCGACCTACCTAGGTATACCAGGTTACCTCAGCACAACCACAAACATGGCACCGCTCTACCCAGCATTCGCGCCAAACAAGACCGGTCACCTTAAAGTATCGGAGATTCATTCCATCTACTACGAGGACTGTGGAAACCCAACTGGAGTCCCAATCCTCTACCTGCACGGTGGACCAGGAGGAGGACTTGATGCGAGCGACAGGTACCCATTCCAATTCAATCCTATTCGATTCCAAAATTATATGCCTAGTAAATGACAAACACTGACTAACAAACCCAAAACAGACAATACTTCGACCCCTCCCACTACCGCTCCATCCTCCTCGAACAACGCGGATCCGGCCGCTCAACCCCACACGCTTCACTCATCGACAACGATACATGGAGTTTAGTAGCAGACTGCGAAGCCCTGCGCAAACACCTAGGAATCTCGAAATGGATTGTCTTTGGCGGTTCCTGGGGCTCCACCCTCTCCTTAGCATACTCGCAGAAGCATCCTGACCGATGTCTGGGCCTGATTTTACGGGGAATCTTTACATTGAGGAAGGAGGAGTTGCTTTGGTTCTACCAGAAGGGCGCTGATATGTTATATCCGGATTACTATGAGGCGTATAAGAATGTTATTCCTGAGGCGGAGAGGGGCGATATGATGGCGGCTTACTATAGGAGGTTGACGGGGGATAATGAGGCGGAGAAGTTGAAGTGGTATGTTTTTTTCTTCTATTTCCTGGCATATAGAGGAGGATTAATGGATGTGTGCTGAATGTTTGATAGTGCGGGTGCTTGGAGTACGTGGGAGAATTCGACGAGTAAGTTGCTTGTTGATGCGGAGTATATTAAGAGAAGTGAGGATCCGAAATGGTATGTTACCTCCTCTCTTTGCGTAGGAAGACTGTTGCTGATATGGACAGGGCATTGGCTTTCGCACGTATCGAGTGTCATTTCTTCATTAACGAAGGCTGGATGACCGATGGTCAGCTTATTACTGATGCACACAAAATTGCTCACCTCCCTATCGTCATCATCCAAGGACGATACGATATGGTTTGTCCCGCAAAGACGAGTTGGGATTTGTATCAAGCTTTGGGCGGAGCTTCGAATGAGAAAGTGGAGTACAAGATTATCGCAGATTGTGGACATAGTGCTCATGAGAAGGGGATTGAGGAAGCTTTGGTAGATGCTTGCAATAAGTTTAAAACGATTAGAGCGGAGGAAGGAAGTTAGGATATTGTGGATAGAGGTTGGATACGTAATAATGAAATGAAATGATCTACTGGCTCTCTTTTCTATCAGTGATTGCTCTTTTCATGTTCGCTCGGCAAGTACCACCAGCTCAACGTGTGAAGAGCGTGGCGACCAGCATATAAAATTGGAAGAGCTGCTTTGGAGGGGCCTACCAAAGATGTCAAAAAAACCGCTGCAAAATATTCGCTGCTTCGTATGGAGACACATGTGCTAGGTTTCTGGATGGAAAGACTGCCACTTTTCTTTGTCGTCTGCTAGGAGATCAGATCATGTCTCTACGAGTAAGCGAACTAGTTTCATGTGGGAATATTTCGAATTTTGCCAGTTTACTCGACATTACTATTTTTTCCGACAGTAAATTGCCCCAGTATTGACACTATCAGAATCACATTTTGCCGATTGTGGTCCTGTAATCTGGACTTCCAACATAAGCTGACGTGATTCTGGTGTAGACTGGCAGGTCAACATCTTCACTTACGGTGGTAAAGGTCTACCACCATTCTATAGTGTCCAGTGATTACGTACATGGACCCGAATTTTGTCGCCTGTTTGAGTGTCATCTTGGGCATGCTAAAAGGGAGTGTTTAGCTTGGGTTCGATCAATTCAGTGCATTCTATTTTCTACCCTGGGGAGTTCTGGAGCTCTTGATGTGATAAGGATAGCAATCGGAGTTTTATTTTGAGTACGATAACGTTTGGTTCCTATGTTCTTTATTATTGCTATGGCTGAGTGGTTAAATAAACATCTTTGATTCTGTCTCATAATTGGGAGATGTGTTAATTGAAGAATAGTTGGACTTTGTGCTGGTGATAATGAAGTATTTCAGCTGAGAACCAGGTTTGCTTAAGAACCTATGGCTCGAGTGGGAGTATTGAAGTAATTAAAAATCCTTTCAAGAAAGGGTTTTAAGTCATTTACACATACTCTTCTAGGACATTCCACAAACTATTTGATCTCTCGAATTAATTAATCAATCAACAACTATATAAAAGTCAAGTTTCCACAATCCGATAGCTACTTGCTACTACTCTCTATCTACGATCTACAAGGTGATTGCGAACATACAATGGTAATCATCCGAATCCATCGAATATCTCACAGAGTACGGGGACAATTATTTTATGTCTTGCTCCTTCTAGGGAAGATAAACTTCCATATCCCACCACTATTTCCTAACCCACATACCTCTTTAATTCACATTAGGTTTAAAGTGGTATTCTCTCAGTGAACGGCGTATGAACATGAGTATTTTCTATCGAGTGCCCTATAGGATACCTTCGGACAAAACCTAATGGAGACTAACAGCTCAGGTTCTCTAAGTTAAGGATAAAATTGATCCTTTTCCTTCTTGTTTATCATAGCCTATTAGCCAAGATCTCGACTGTTTTTTTATATATATATGCGTGATTGGGGTAGAAATTGACAGTAGGAATAGAATCGACAGTAACATGTTGTAAAAAGTAGGAAATATATAAGCTCCAAGCCATGATACACGGCTTCTAGGGCATGGTTGTCTTGTGTTGACTGGCCGACATGATGAGAATGAATAGTAAAGACTTTTGACGTTCTAAGAATATTCGAGCACAAACAAGTGGTCGGGGCTTCTGAAATTGAGGCTTCTGGAATTGGAGCAGTTACTTATTCGCTTATGGATGTGCTCAACTATAAGTATTCTTTGGTTCTCTGAGGTGAGCTAACTTTTCAATGTAGATATCATTGCCTCTCTGCAGTCATTCTGACCACCATTCCCCTTGAAAGCAATCCTCTCGACTAGTACGATTAAGCACTAGCGGCCAGAAGTTCCATGTACTAAGTCACAACTTCCCTACGGAAATAGCAGCTTGGAATTGCCAACTTGGCTTATTTGACTGAGAAATCTACCTTTCATTTGTCTTTCTAGCATTCATTGTCTTGACCTTCTCAAATGTATTTCAGAGAACACTCATCCTTTTTAGCTCAATCTTGAAATCCAGAGGACCTTGAGATATATCGTTCTTTAATTAGTGATCTGAACTCTCTATTTATAGTCAAAGCATGGGAGTATTGTATACTATCCGTGATCAAAGAGTAGTGTCGTCACGCGTGCTAATGAAGGAGATCAATTGATTTAGGATAAACCACATTACCAATAGGTCCTTTGATCTCTAGGTATCCATAGAAGAAGTTTACATTAACGTTGTCGAACTCCGCAGATAAAGTATCAAAAGATTCCTGCTCATATTCACGCTTACGTTGACTTATATAATGTATATCGCTCTCGAGGCTTATAAACTTGATAAGCCAAGACACATCTTTCTTAATTCTCGCGATATAATGTTGCGGAGTAATAAGCGAGGGAGTAAAAGGCTTATAGTAGACATTAAAGGCACTGTTATTGTAAATAGAGCAATAGAGAATTTTAACCTAGATGCGGAATAGCGATAGCTATTTCCTATAGCTTTTAGTAACTATCGCGAGAAAAGACATAGCGATTCTTGACGTAAAATTCAAGTTTTACGACGGTGGATAGAAAAGAAAGTGAATTAGAATAGTCCCAAATAATCTTGATAAGAAGCAGAGAGTTTGGCTGGTTATCACAACCCATGTAGGTATATACATGTCTAGGTGTTAATCGGCATTTTTGGTGCCATTCTTGTGATTCAGGCGACGAAAGGAAGGGGGTTATAATCATAGTAGGAGGTGCGGTTTAATCTAAAACAAGCGAGTTACATCAGCGTTGATTGCGCGAAGGACGCGCCTGTGTAGTAAGCTTCAAAGTAAGAAAAGAGATCTAGGCAGTGGTGTCTTAGATATACAAGCATAGTAAGCATATAGAGAAATACACGTACTACCCATATAAAACAACCCATCGCAACAATTCAAAGTTAAGATCGTAGCTTTCCCTTAAACAATTCCCAGCACCTCTCCCTAACAGTTCCCTAACAGTTCCCCCAGTCTTACCCAATTCCCTCTCGTACTTTTCTTCCCCAAAAGAGCGAGAACCCCATCGGTAGGGTAACTAATTCACCGAAACGGGATCTCGGTAACGAAAAGAGTAAGTACCAATACCAGTATCTGTACTACAAGATATAAGGTTCTGACATCCTTCCTCTCAGGAACATGAACGAAGGATTCCAATCTCACGTAAACGCTACTGCTATACCACATCCTCCTATTGCCAAAAATGGGAAAGAGGAGGAATGAGTCGCACACCGGTGCTTCTTTGTGCGAGGTGGTAGGTAGTATTGGATATAGGTAAGTAGCCGAGTTACCCTGTCTACTTTTTGAATTCTTCTTTGGGGGATTTGGTGAAATTTTGGGTTTTGTGTGGAGGGATATGTAAGCTTGACCTAAGTCGATATTATATTGAAAGTGAAAGGGCGTAGCTTCCAAGTCTTTCTTTTCTTTGCTTCTTCTTCCTCCACCATCTCACAGACGGGGCTCTTTCTTGGATTCACCGTTCAAGGCACAACCAATAAACACCATCCCCTCCCCATCCTAAAATCTCAGATCACACTCGCCTCTCAAGCTTCCCCCTCAAAGCCCCTCCTTCCTAACAAAACCCCCACCATCCCTCACAAAAGACACCATCCCTCACAAAAGACACCATCCCTCACAAAAGACACCATCACAAACCAAGACTCGGTCCCCCCGAGAACGCGGGGGCGGGAACCTAGGAGACCCTTCTCCCATCGAAATCTCCAATTACCCAGACAATCCAGATCGAGAAGTTCCACGACCTGTTTAATTGACGAGGTATGGAGTAGTGGGTGAAGTCACGATAGGAAGTTTAGAGTGTTTAAGCTTTATTGAGATGGGTGAGGCTCTTGTAGAGTTTGGACCCTGGGGAGAGTGCCGGTGGGACTTGAACTTTATACGATGCCCCTGAGGCTGAGAGGAATACCGAGTCGAGGAGACTTCTCGAGCTCGCTCGACTTGCCTTGTTCTTGTGCGCTATGGTACAGTGATATGGCGAGAAATGGCCCGAGGTGAGAAAGGAAGGAGTGACTGTTCTTCCTCTACCCTAGAGTATAGAATCTCCGCCTTCTGAATCGCATTGTGAGGTGGATATCTACAGATAACATAACCCTTGTGTCAAGTGAAATATCCTCTCATCATCATTACCTTGTAGCCAAAACACCCTACCTTCCCACAATCCCTCCCTCCTCATCATAAGTACAGTAATTTACATAAAATTATACATCACATAGTTCCACCTCCCAAGACACCCAAAACCCAGTAACCAGCTCACAGGATCGCGAAGTGCAACAAAACAAGCCAACCCCCCCAGGACGTTCGAATCAGACTTAAGCTTAACAATGCGAATCCGATGCCATTCCCATCGAGGCTGAGCGATCTTATTTACCTGATGTGTTTATGCCATGCGGGTCGGTGTCTTCGCTCATCCCGTGGGTGTTGGCCCGCGCTAAGGTTGTCGGTGGTGTGGGGAAGTGGGTTGGGGGTGTTGATCGCATTTTTGTTATGCTTGGAGGGGGGATGAGATGAGACAAGTGTTAGTACCATAGTAAATCGTCCTTAGAGGAAATGCTAGGGTGTGAGTATAGAGTAGTAGAAGCTGGTAAGATAGTCCAAGATTATAATCTCGGGCTACTTAGATAACAGTTTTCTACGGACCCCTAGACAGAAACGGTACTAGACGGCTCTTTGTAATCTTGTACGAGTAGGAGCCTCTAGTTCATACTGTTTCGTACTCTTCTGTACTCCTATTACACCCTAGTATTTCCTCTAAGGACGATTTACCATAGTAAGATATCAAAGTTTCGAGGTCGGGTTGTTTTAGGTTGATTGTTGGTATGGAATGGATATGGAAGTGAACGGATTGGAGTTAGTTATATTATTTACGGTTGGTCGATTAAAGGGATTCTTTTGTGATATTATAGAGCTAGCTAATCAGCCTTTAATAGAAAGCACAGTAGCTACCACTTACTTTTCTTATCTACCGAAAGCCTTCCCTCTCTTTACCTTGGAAATTAAAATACGGTATTAACCATACTTATATCCGCCTCCACCAAAGTCGACAAATCCCAATTTCTACTCATACCTTCGGTCTCTTAACATCCTCCGTACCTCCTTTGTTTAATATAATCCCCATATCCCTTAGTATCTCTTTACATACCACCAGCTGCACCCAAAAATTATTTCGGGATATTTAAATATGCCAATGCCAATCCATGTACGTATAATACTTCTACGAGCAATGCATGCATAATAACCAGTACTGAATTTTACGAAGTAAGCTACGGAGAATTTCAAGACAATGGATAGTGGATTTTATCTTGGCCTGTCTTATCTACTCGTATGTTACGGAGGTATAGCTTGTCCCTGATTATGAATTGTGAGCGAAAGTAGCGAATTGGAGGATCGGATGTGAGTAGTATAGCGGGGTTAGGAAGTACTTGATAGTTTTACGCCTAGCTTGACTTTAATTGTTATCGTGGGGTAGCTTTACTGCCTATTTGCTTGGTATATCTTGGTACTATTACTTTAGATTACTTGTGGGTTTACAATCGTCTACGTGGTACCTTATATAAACTTTTAATCCATCTTTTGCCCATGTTACCATGTGGTTCTTCCTCGTTATTCTAGATCTCCGTAGATTCCGGAGGGATTTTAATACGTCTACTTTCTTTCTTCTTTTCTTCTATTTTTTTTGTAATACGACGGGAGGGATGAAGTGGAGGGTATGAGAACCTTTTGAGGTTTATACTCTAGATCGAGGGATTGCGAGTTTAATAATATGTAGTGAATAGGTAATATCACCTCTGTCAAGTAACCAAAAGCCAAAAACCCAACATAAAACGAAAAAAGAAAAAACAAGAGCACACGCTATACATACACCCCAACTACCGAACAATCTCCCTCCATCATCTCATCTCATCATTCCATTTCCCCAAATAACATCAACAACCTCTTAAGTTCCCAACCAAGTTCCGAAGCTGAAACCCCTTCCAGAATCCTTCTACTTCGTAGTTTGAGAAGTAGAAGTGACTTCAGAACATCACGTCACGTCAACTGTGGGGCCTGTTCGTGCGTGCCTACTGTAGAAATTCAATTCAAAGCAAGTGTTGTTGCTGTTGGACAGTGGGCAGGGCAGTGGAAAATAAGCTTTTCCATAGTTCGGTTTCAGGTTTAAAGAGTAAATTTACGAGGTGGAGAGGGGAGGAGAGTTTTTTGTGCCTGAGAAGGAAGGTGTATTTTGTGGATGTGGTGTGCATAAGTGGGATCGGATGGTTTGGTGGGTTCGTGGGTAGAAGTGCGTGAGTATACTTTTAGTAGAGATGTAGGACGAAGTATATCTTGTACTATTTAGGCTAAACTCGGTCCGTCGTTCCTATTCTTCTTATTCTGTAGAGTATTCGAGATGAGGTGAACTCTAGTTGTTTTGCATTTTACGTGACGTTCTACATTATTTTGAAGATGGGATAAGAACCCGGATGTTATCCCGACGTCTAGGTACTTCTCCTAGTTAGACCCAGAGACTTTTTTCCCTCCTTTGAGTATAGTGAAGAAGGAAGAAAGAAAGAAAGAAAGAAAGAAAGAAAGAAAGAAAGAAAGAAAGAAAGAAAGAAAGGAGGAGGGGAGGTTGGGTTAGGCGTTCGACTACTGTAGTAGTGGTGAACTATCGTGAAATGTTAGTTGGTTTGATTTAGTTATAGAGCAGGTTGAAGTGAGGTAAGCACCAATGTCAATGTCAAATGTAAGTGAAAGACTTGACATATTAGTTAATTTAGTCTAGTTAGTAAGTCATTGGAGTAAGGTAAGCACTAATGTCAATGTCAATGTCAATTGTTAGTAAAAGACCTAAAATGTCAGTTGATTTAGTCTACTATAGTTAGCATCGCGTTAGAGTAAGGTAAGCACCAGTGTCAGTGTCAATGTCAGTGTCGGTATCAAACGACAATGTTAATTGTTAGTAAAAGACCGGTTCTAAGCTACTGTACCTTTGCTGCGAGCCCAAAAAGATAGATCGGTGATGCGCGAAGCGTGATGTGCCAAATAGACTTGGCCGTCTCGCGTCTCCCCATTTCCATGGTACTACCAAAAAACGGTCCAAAGAAGCGTGTTAGTTCGCAGATCCAAAATAATGACGATGGCATCGATTAGAATTGAGTTCGTCCGGTGTCTCTCGTTTCGTTTTTGTTCGAAAGACAAAAATTCGGCAGAAAGGTAACCTAAAAGATATTTTTAGGTCTCCCAAGGAACTTGAACCCTTTTTCGTCCCCCAACTCGTATTTCAAGACTTACCCGTGCTCGCCGTGTAACAAAGAGTATTGCCGGTAAACTCAACACCACAAGTCTTTGAGACAAGAATCGAGACATTCTAGAAGGCTTGACGATCTCTTGTGTGGAGGAGATCACTCCCTTTGTTTTGTAACTCCCCCCTCGTGGAGATTACCTTCGTATTCTCTGGGTGAGATATATTTAGATTCGCCCATCTTTTCTTTTTTCTTTTCCCCCTTCCTTTTGGCGGTTGGCGTTTAGTGTTGGGCTTGGTGCTTTGTTCGATTGAGGCGGCGCCACGAAGGGCCACCCAAGAACGCTTCCAAGGCGGTTAGTGGCATGCGTACGGGACGTGCAGAGGGAAGATCTGCGGGAGAAAAGGGTGTACGAGTCCACACACCACATGGCCAGAAAATCATATGCGTTCGGCCACCGAACAATACCGTACTCGATGGGGAAAGTTGTAATGGTGGTCTGGTCTGGATGCACCGTTTGGTTTCGTGATGTCTGTGTGTTTGGAGGTTTGTTCTGTTGATGGGCGATGACAATGATGGCAGTCGATGCAGATCGCTTGATTGGTTTTTCCCAGTGATGTGCATTTTGATAGGTGAGTTGCTGTATTGGAGCCTTGGCGGGGGGGAGAGCGAATCGCTTTTCTTGTTGGGGGCGGAGAGATTGTTATTATTGATGTCCAAATTGGTACTGGATCGGTAAACGATCAGGGAATAGTTCGGATACAGATGCTGCAGAATAGTTTATCCATGAGGCTGTGATGAAAGGAAATATACCGGTGTGATATGATTGCGTACTGCAGGAGGTGCCAGGAGAAGATACAGCAGCAAGTGAGCAAGTGGCACGGTCTATTTTCCCCATTCCAGTCACCCAGATCTGGGTGAGTTCAATGATTTTTTTGGTATTGGTTGGTGGCTGATGACCAGTCAGGCCTCAGCTCTCGGTAGTAAAAAATCAACCAGGGACTCCGGCATAACATCTGCATAACCTTGGACGCATCAATATGTCGATCATGAAATGAATAACAAGTGGCAATTCGCACACAAAACATCTTATTTATGGGAATGTTGGATATTGCAGCAGCAATGTTGGCAATCAATACAATGAAGCCATCCCCAACTCTTGTTTCCCCTCATTTGGACCGCGGTAAATGCAATCTCCTGGCGGCGAAGGGCAAAGCTTGGACCCGATTTGCAGATGGGGGCTCACATACCGGTATGGAGACGCAATTGAAATGAAGTGGAGGCACTCTCAAACGTGCGACCAGGTGTCGAATCGGATGATTGGGTGATTGGATCGGTTATGATGGGACGCGGAGAAAGGACCTGTTTGGGTGCATCTTTTGCCTGTCAGGCACATTTGCAACGCGATGAGGATGCAGATGGGATGTGATGGTAAGGGACTGAAATTGCGGAATGAGAGACGCAGAGACCACTTCAAATTTGGAGACTCGAGAGGCGTTCAACATCGTGAGCTTTGTTTCAATGGAAATCCGACCAATGGTGGTCATTAATGGAATCGGATATTTTTTCCGGGGTCTGTTTATTTTGGCAGCGATGAATGGTCTTTGTTGAGTTGAGGAACCACACTCATCCATACACACAGCCTTTTTATCAAGCAGCCATTGCTCTTTTTCCGGGGTGGGGAGTATGCGGCTAGGCTGGGGGAAGTTTAGTCTAAATGATTAATCTATTTCTTAGCTCTGCAGGTTGCTTTGCTCCAATTCAACATGCTGTGAATCATAAGTACTTGATAGTAATGTATTGGAGGCCACAACGCTTAATCTTATTATTATATACAGTCTCACTCCAATAGGGATCAGGAAATCAACAGATGATGAGCCCAAAGAGGTGTCAAAAGGAAACAGTGTGATGGTGATGGCGTGGGCGTGGCTTGCTTTCCCTCATTTCGATAAGGAAGCTGATCTCAAAGACTAGAACAGCCGACCATTATTGTCTGTCAACCGTGTCATGGTCATCTGGCTCCACATCAGCCAGGTACCACCCACCTGTAGCCAGGAACCGCTCAAACGTGGCCAACGTGGACGTGGAGGGTAAATCTACGAAGTAAATCGCAATCGCGGCCAAGTGGTGGCAGAAGCCTGGGAAAATAGGCTCATTTCCTGGTCGCCGCCGGTTTAGAATCTACTGCGGTGGTTCTAGCTCTAGCTGTAGTCTACTATATCGTACTGTACCGTACTGTAGCGTACTGTAGCGTACTGCAGCCGTACTATAGCTGTAGCTAGCTAGCTAGCTCTCGCTTATGCCCTAGCCTTCGAGATAGACACCCAATGCGATGCGATGCTACGATCGAAGGGAGAGACCGCTCCCGATATTCGTAGGGTACAGAGTATGAGTATCCGCGTCGAGGCAAGAACCAGCCATCAACCTCGGAAGGTCAAGGGAGCGCTGGTGGGAGCAACGCTGAAAGATGCAAAGACATCAAAGAGCGTGGGCCACTCGCTTCTGTGGCCAACGACAGCGCCAATTTCATGCTCTCGAAATACCTTCCACCGACCGTGGCTGCTGCTGGCTCTTGGTGCCTCGGGTGCCTTTCAGGGTTGTCGCTATCATCGCTTGTTCGCGCTAAGCCCAAGTGGGCGCTGACAGGCCCTGACAGGGGTACCCCCATGCCACCATCCTTGGCTCCCTGGCTCTCCCTTGACCTCCCTTGACCTCCCTAGGAAGGCGTTGACAGCAACCACAGAGCCAGTGCCTGTGCCAGTGCCTGTGCCAGTGCCAGTGCCAGTGCCAGTGCCAGCCCGCCGCCTGCCCTGCGCTCAAGCACTCTTTCACTCGCTGCCCTCATTTCAGTAGACTTTCACCACTCTACTCCTGACTCCCTACTCCCTACCACTCTTTGCTCTCTTCCACCCTCACCTCACCTCTTCGCCTTCATTCCCGTCCGCCCTCCCCTCCCCAGCGCATCTCCTCACCAAACTCCTCAGATTCGATCGTGCAATTCATCCGCACGACCAGAATCGCCCACCACGGAGGAGAGAAAAGCCTCGAAGAGGCTGTCGGCGGTGATTTGTAACATGGTTGCCAGTCCATGATCGAGAACTCATTCACCACCCGAACCATTCCATCACCACCACCCAACCACCTACCCGCTCGACGATTTTTCGTCACGACACTCTTTTGAGGCGCTGCTTGTTGATTTTGCGTTCCCTTACAATAATCCTACCGTGAGTCGACCAGCTTTCATCATCTCAACTCGACGAGAAACACGATGTTTGGAAGAACCGGGCGCGCACCATTCGTTCATCCGTCCCAGGGCCGCGCAGCTTTGGGCGTCGTGTTGATCATTCATGCCAACCACTCATTTCTCACCACAGGAATGACGACAATGACTGACAACCGCTACAGACACACTCGTTGACATTTTGTCAAGTACACTCGTTCAACCCAATTCTCCCTGACAGTCAGTTTACCGTGGGACACGAGAGCCGCCGGAAATTGATGGTCGTGTTGCTGACTCCCCAATTAGACCTCGCAAACTTCTTTTCGTCCCAACTTCTCGCGATTCAGCCCAACTTGCTTTTAAGATTTTAGATTTCAAACACGATGCACACTCCATCATTTCTGTTGGCTTCGGTCGTCGCTTTTTCCTCATTGGCCAGTGCAGAGGTAGAAAGGCCCAAATTTTACTATCCACGACAGATAAAACGTGCCATCAACACAACCGTGTCAGCACCTGATGGGGAATTGGTAAATGCGCCAACCACACCATTCACTCAGACATCGTTGTTTTCACGTCGATCATTATCAGATATATTAGGGCATGGAAGCAGTTCGGTCAGGGATGTATCAGTAAACTTGGAGGCAGCGACAACTGGTTCACCAAACGATGATTTATTAAATCCTATCCAGCCTACGCCTTCGCCCAGTTCCTCGGCTTCAAGCTCTACTTTAAGCTCCAGTTCAAGCTCTAGTTCAAGATTCAGCCCAAGCCCCAGGCCTTCCACCACTAGCGGAGATTCGTCCGCAACGACAATAATCGTTTCCAGTACTGTAGTTGTTGATCCATCAACTCCGTCTCCATCAACATCCTCAACTCCGAAGGTATCCAGCCCTAGCTTGGGAACATCGACCAGCCGGAGCAGCGTGGCACCAACTAGATCAGCTCCTGCTGTAACTGTTTCTCCAACTGTATCGTCGAAGCCATCGTCTCCTGCACCAGTATCAACATCATCTTCACAAGCACCAAGCTCGTCAAGCAAGGAGAACCCTGTAGCTCCAACTGGAACTGTTCCGCCTGTAATTGTTTCACCTACGCCTTCTACTTCTAGAAGCTCAACGATTGTGCCTACATCTGCTCCCCAAAATCCTGGAGCAACCGGATCAGCTCCAACAACCACCGTTCAACCAACTGTACCATCATCACCAAATCCCGTTTCTTCCCCAACTAGCGCGGCTTCACCTTCAAAGGCTCCTCCTAGCGTAGAACCGACCGATGGATCAACCGGCTCCATTCCACCTCTGATTGTGTTACCTACTACATCGTCGAAGACCCCTGAGGTTACCCCAAGTGCCAGTTCTTCAAATACCGGAATTCTCTTTGCCCCAGGTGGAATTATAAAATCCAGCACTGCAGGCAACGACCGTGTTTCAACGTCCCAAGAACCAGTCACTCCAACTGCCGGTACAAGCCCTGGAGTCAGTGGACCTTCAACAGCCCCAACCGCCCCAACAGCCGGTGTGTCCCCATCTCCATCGCCCCCAGTTGGAACAGCTGGAAGTTCGAAGCCTACGAATACTCCAACGGGCATTTTGGCACCAATTCTGACCAGTGCTACTAATGCAGTTGGAACCGGCGTTGTCTCGCCAGTCTTGTCAGTTGCTAGCAGTGCTGTTTCGCAAGTTACTAGCAAGCTTCTTCCAACCTTACCTACAACTGGCCCAAGTTTACCTACAGCTGGCCCAAGTTTACCTACCACTGGCCCAAGTTTACCTACCACTGGCCCAAGTTTACCTACCACCGGCCCAAGTTTACCTACCACTGGCCCAAGTTTACCTACCACCGGCCCAAGTTTACCTACCACTGGCCCAAGTTTACCTACAGCTGGCCCAAGTTTACCTACCACTGGCCCAAGTTTACCTACAACTGGCCCAACTTTACCTACAACTGACCGAACTGTACCTACAACAACTGGCCCAACTGCTGTTACCCCTACTGCTGGTACTCCTATCTCCGTTCCCACATTAGGTGGTACCGCCGGTACCGCATCCACTAGAAATGGAAACCCTACTGTCTTGTCAACGAAGGAACCCGATTCGTCAAAAGTGCCAACTACAACTCCTAGAACTCCTTTGGGAACGATCGTGCCCATTCTCTCCAGCTTGACTGGTGATCTCCCCCTGACCATCCCAACGAACAGACCTATTACTGTTCCCACGACTTTGCCCAGCGGCACTCTCGCAACCAGTGTCAAGCCTTCAACTGGTCTTCCTACGCTTCTTCCTACGATTATTCCCACAGGCACAAGCGGTGAGACTAGTACCCGAACTGGCACCCAAAGTACTGAGCAGACGAGTAAGCAAACGGGAATTTCTACCGGTACCCCAACGAGTATTCCAACCAATGTCTCATCTGGCACCCCTTCACCATCGGGTACAAATATTCCAACCGGTGTCACCTCGAAGAGTTCAAGTGAAAATACATCTGCCCCAACTGGTCCTACTGGAACTACTACCGGACTTACATCAAAATCTTCAGGCTCTGTCACAACCGTACCAACTGTATCTTCTACAGATCCAAGCGTGAGCACCAACACAAATACTGCAAATACTGGTTCATCCAAGCCCACAGTCTCCAGCTCGCCTACAGATTCAATTTCAGTCTCAAGCTCACAGGCTCCAACTGATATTTCAACCACAGCACCCACTCGCAGTGCTTCAACTGTCCTTTCTGCTTCCAGTACCAATGATACCCTTCCGACCGCTACTCCCACTACTTCGCCATCTAGTCCAAGTTCGGTTCCACCATCTACCTCAGTCTCACAATCATCTGCCCCTCCATCTTCCGCCCCTCCAACTTCCGCTCCTCTTACCACCGCCCCTCCATCTACCACGGCTCCTCCTCAAACCATTTTGCCTACATCTACCGATACTTTTACGTCTATGTGGTTGCCCACTACCTTGATTGCAGCTCCATCTTCCACTATAAGCAGCTCTGGTGTATCAAACACTCCTCTTCCAACAGGTATCAGCCCACAGATGCCCAGAGTTATCCAAAACCCAATGCAGCCATCAATCCCAGAAGGAGCCACCAAGATTCAACTTGGTTTCATGTTTCCATTGAACTACGGATTCGTTGTCGCCAACCCAATCTCATCAGCGCAGATCTTTTCTTACTTACCAAAGGGTATTGCAGATGGATTGGGGTTGAAAACTGAGCAGGTTGTATTGACAAGTCTTGGTCCTCTTGACACCACAGCTCAACTTGGATACATCACCACCTTGGCCTACGCATACATCCCTACGACCATGGTTAACACCCTTCGTTTGGATCTTCTCATTCCAACCGCACCAATTTATCGCAACGATGATGGTAGTGTTCAAACTCTAGTCAACTACATCAACCCAGCCATTCCAATCACACCTGGTGCTACGTTGGATGGATCTGTTGCCGGTACTGGGCCTGGATCATCCCCACCATCAAACGCTGGAGGCAAAGATGGCGTTTTCAATACCGATAGCCAAAACCAATCAACCTCTATCAAGGGTTCTACTGTTGGGATCGCCATGGCTGCCATTGGCGGTTCCGCCGCTTATGGTGCAGCCATGTTCTTGATTGCCCGACGATACAAGAAGCGCAAGCAAAACCATCGTCGTTCCAACTCACTTTTGAGCCCCAATGATATGAGACCATCTGGTAGTCCAGCTATGATGGGTGGTGCAGGTGCAGCTAGTGTTTACATGTCTGGTGGACGACTATCGCCTGGTTTAACGACGGTTCATGACAGAAACAGCCGAGGAAGTGGAAGAAGTGCAGGAGCCTCCGCTCGTACCCAACAGATTTCGGGTCCCATGATGGCAGAGAACTCTCTCGGATGGAACTGAACGACATCTTCCTTTCCACGTTAATTTTCTCGGATTTTATACCCTCACCAGCTCTCGATCTGCCATCTACTTTACTGTACAATACCAACATCGCGACTGGTCTACACATTCTTCCCACGCGGAGCATACAGAGCTCAAAAAAATCTTTTTCTTGTCTTTAAATCTTCAACTGGTGCCGGGGCCGCCTTTAATTCCCCCGCCCCGTATCATTAAAAGGATCTCGTCACACATTTTTGGCCAGCCCCTTGATTCGGAGGTCTTTTATTATTTGGAATTTCTTTGTGGAGGAATGATATAGAGAAGCTGTAGTTTGTGGTTGGAGATGAGCGGGATGATGTTGGTCGATGTGGGAGGTTTTGAGGGAGGGGGAACGGAAAGCGGCGAATCGAGTCGAATATAAAGAAGGATTAAAAAAGCTGAAGTTAAAGGGGTTCGGTTTTTTTCTTTTCTAGGGACGAGGAAATATGAGCGATCCTGTCCCTAATGTGTGTGTTGATTTTTTACTGTGTACATTTATGATTCCCCCCCCTAAGCCCCTACATGAATTAAGGATAAACTTTTTTTTTTCATCCTTTTGATTCTACAAATTTATTATTTTCCTTGAAAACATATATATTTCTCATACTCTCTCTGAATCTCTCACACAATCTCTCAAACTTGGCGAATTACTTGGTTGTTTTCCTTTTCATTCATGACTCCCTTTTTTAATGTTATATAGGAAGAAAGAAAAAAATGAGAAAAGATTTTAAGATATATAGGTATTTGGTGATTTTTGGTGTTTGGGGTGTGTGAGGGGTGGATGTGAGTGTGAGATAGGTGGGTGAATGTTGTGGATATTGGTGTGAGTGTGGGTGTGAGTGTGTGTGATGGTAAAATAGTGGTATTGTGAGGGGTGGGGGGTGCGTGTATATTGTATGTTTTTTAGGTAGGGGAGGGGGTTGTGGTTTTTGGTGGTTGTTATGTATAGAAATTTTTAATTGGTTTTGGTTTTGCTTTCTTGGTATGGTTTTTTGATGTTGGTCTTGATGTTAATGTAGTGTTCGGACCTCGGCAGCGTAAGAATGAAATACTCAGCTAATCAAGTATACACGGGTTATACTGAATTTTGTTAGAGTAGGTTTGAGTATATAGTCTGGTTGAGTAGGTTAGAGTAGTAGATTCAACTACTTAAGTAGTATCAAGTAGGTACCTCTACTCTACTCTACTTTACTTATTTAATACGCTGGACCTCGGTAGCTTGGTTTGTGTATTTGTGTATTTGTGTGTTTGTAAGTATATAAGGTATAGAGATAGTATAACAGGTATTCTAAGATGAATGAGTTGGGAATCTGAGAGGCTGCGCTGCCAGGCAGGTGCTAATCCTCCTCTTCTCTTTGATCCTTTGCTATTGCTGTCTAGTCCAGTCCAGTCCTGTCTCTATTCAGATTATTCGTTCGCACTCAAAAGGTCCTGTTCCTCGGACGCTTTAATAATACTATTACTACCTACCTTAATATTCTCTTCTCTACCTACCCTCGCTCTTAGATAACTTCGTCCTTTTTTAAACTAGCTGTATTAATACTATCGGTCCCTCTTCAACTAGCGGGATTTATACGGTCTAGAAGACGAGATCCGTACCTTTATACTTGTTCGTTGCTAGCTAGTACAGTTATATGGTTTAGGTAGACCCCGTCGACTTTGATAGTAGTAACCTTGGGTTTCCTACCCCCAAGAAGCCATCGTATCTGGAGAACCTGGGTAAGTAGAGTATGGAATCCATGTACTAGTTGCTAGGGGGGAGGGGAGGAGGTGGTGGGTGTGGTTGTGTTGTGGGTTCTAGGGCTCTTGGGTCGAAAGGCGTTGAAAAGGGGGAAGGGTGGTGTTATTGTCGATTTCTGGTTTTTTGTCGATATATAAACTTTCGTTTATGTATCTCTCTAGCATTTTTGTGTGTTTTGTTGAAGGGGAATCCAAATTTCGATTCCGCCGGGCTCGATGTTAGGCATGTCCAAGCTACCCTCAGGAAGCAGTGTTCATGAAGAAACCAGATCATCTTCTCGAAGTCCACTGCTCCGTCCGAGACGTGCAACGCAGACGAGCTGATGAATATCTGAAGAATAATCCGAGACCGATGGGAAATTCGGGATGGCAACGTCCCCTCCTGGTTGCAGCAAATTCTGAGGAAGCATATCAAGCTCAATATTTCGGGGAGGAGGTCTTGTTTTGGTATATGAGTTATGTGCATGAAATAGAGGGGTGAGAGGTGGATTCAGGACAAGGAGGGGGATTCCCTGCGTAGGTCACTAGAAATTTGTTGGTGGGATGGGACAGTATAAGGAGGGGTTTGAGGGCTGGGGTTGTGTTGGTGGATGCGGTGTGTGGTTGTGGTTTGTGAAGGGTGTAGGTGGGTTTGATAAGGGGGTTTTTGGTGAGCTCAACTGGAGTATAGTGGTATCTCGTTCCCAGGGGATGTTTGTTGGATTTGAGAGCTTGTCTTATTTCCAAGAGAAAAGACAAACGGGAAACTGCTTTTCTGCTTTTCTGCGGTTTTACGTCCTTTTTCTATGCAACGTGAATGAGGTAGTCAGGAAGTGTTCCTTCCTTCCTGTATTAGCAACCCTAACATTGACCATGGAATCGTTTGTGAAGGGTGAAAGGATATTTCGACAGGGTTCGAGTCAGAAAACATGTTTTGGTCATAATTTTGTTCCACTCCGCCAGCTTATCCAGAGTAGTATCCCTTGCGAACTATGATGCTAGCATTCGATTACTGATAATAGGTGAGTCTTCAAGTGCCGAGGCGCGGAAGGTAATCTTGGTAGGCGTTCCAAAGCGCACCTTCCTTCTAAAAAGATTGCTTCCGCCAGCCCTCATCACCTGGTAAGGCTTTGCCCTAGAGATCTAAGAAAGAAATACCGTTTAGTAAAAGGCAACTTGCGGTCACTGAGCATCTTATTCTGGTTATTGGCGGTTCCTTGGGCTTCAAAGGTAAGCTGTTATTTGCATTGAACTTTTGCACGATGATTAACGAAGTCAGGATTTATCATAAATCGTCTTGGAACTGCGGTCGCAATTTCAAAACAACCATTCTCACTGAAGGCGGCCATATGCGATGTCTGACCCCAATCACCAGCCTTGGAATACATTCCTCCAACCATATCGACCCTGCCGTAAGTGCCATGAGCGCACCAAAGTCGAACAGGTATATCGCGAAGGATACATGTATATCATGGGCACTACACCCAGAACCTGCATCTGCGGCAGATCATATTATCCCTACGATATACTAGTTATCGCTATACACGGTCATTATGACTTGCCACTTGGTGGGGTACCCCTCGACAGCATCTCCTACGGTGTCTTCGTGGGTCCCGACTCGGAATTCAACTCCGGTTCACGTCTATACATTGAGCCGGGGGGTCTTGAGGATTCAAAAGTACCAGATGGCCCCCTATGGACCAAAGAAGCGGCGAGTTTGGCTGCTGCAAGGAATGCAATTCGGACTGCATTGCGGATTGCGGAGAAGGGTCTATCGTTCTCGAAATTGGTTATTAAGACCGAATCCCAAAACATGGTTACGTGTATGACTGAGACTCCAAGCCAGTCTTCGGCATTCGATAATGCCCGTGAGATGCGGCGGAAAAACCTGATGTATTGCGCTGAACTTCGGAAAACTGCTGTCATGGCTTCGACGAAAGGTATTGAAGTGATGTTGTGGGCGGTAGAGAGAGGTACAAATCGTGAAGCGATTCAGTTGGCGGAATTGGCCATGAAGACGGCTCCACGAGCGAAATTTCAGTCGCCGGGTCGGTAAGGGCGGCGTCTGTATCTTCCGTTTGTGGGAAATATGAAGTTGAAAGGGATAAAGGTTTTCTTGCACATTAGGGGTTGTAGGAATAGAACGAAATGGTATTATTGTCAGAGACTCTGATAATATTCCGCGTCCACAAGTTGTTGTGCCAGATGAAATATACACGATTCTGCCAATACTTGGATTGATTAAGAGACGCAGACATCGATTATACTACCTAGGTAAACTGTTCAGACATTCAAAATAACTGTCCAAAGCTTCTGGTACAATTTTGAGCTTACCTAGGTGTACGCAGAGCAACATGCCCGCCTGTTACTCAATATGTTCAACACGCGAATTTTACATCAAACCTCAATAAAGAACTCCACCGATTCCCATACTGCTTTTTCAGATTTCGCACATTCTTGGACACCCAGAGAATCAAGGCGACCTGTAGGCGTTATCCATCACCCCTTTCGCTTGGCAACATAGACGGGAGGAGCTTATGCTCCACTACGATCCGTTAACTAGATTTAAGCGAGAGGGAAAAAAAATGCCTTTTGAGTTCATTCTTGTTGTAAGATTTATATTAATGAGAAGCTTCGCGACTAAGAGCATTGTAAAAAGGTATAGTACAACGTCAGTTTTTACAGAACTCCACTATGGTAGTGTCTTGTAAAACCCCCCACCAGGGGGTGTCAGAATTCTGTGCGCAGCCCTAGATGTTGGCCGAAAACACACCAAAAACGCCCTACTTTACTAAATTATAATAAATCAAAAAATAATCTATATATTCTATAATTAATAATTCGAGATAAGATAGAGAACAGCTCTAACTTGTACTATTTAGAATTTTAGTAAAATAGCTACCTCTCTTATACTATAAATATAGTAGATTTACTATAGGATTTAGTGTAAGAAAACTCTCTACTAAAATATCTCTTTAACTATTAGGTTCTAAAGAAAACTCTCGCATATGCACTTGGTCTATGTACTCTAGAGAGTTGATATATAAGATATTACGTATAGTTTAAATATAATTTTATAAAGTTGTAGAGTACTAAAAACACAGTTTTTGGTATGTTTTCGGCTGAAATCTGGGGCTGCGCACAGAATTCTTCTGACGGTAATTATTCTCCCAACGCGGCGTCGTTTTCTTCCGCAAACAAGACGACATAACAAATGACCTCCAGAAAGAGCTTGTCTAAAGACTAGGCGAGCCCTCGTAATATCATCATATACTAGCTATCAAGAAACCGAAAAAACCATCCTCCCTGTTATCCTAGTATTGCTATCCTTGAGTATCTCGTCCACAGCTATGATCCCCAGAATCCCCATAGTTTAGTTGTCCATACCCTTCCTCAGAAAACTCCTCCGAACAAGCAACTACATAATCGCAAATATATTCATAACGATTATGCGGTGTTTTCTGGTTGTATTTGCGTATGTTTTTGATAGTCAGAGGCATAATATTAGTATTAGGACCCCGAAAAACTGTTTGTTGACCACGATTTTGCTCTGGATTGTGGTTGCGTATATCGTTTCTGTGTGGAGGCACACGATAGAGACCGTGGATAGCTGCTGGTTGGCGTGTATTATCTCTTTTGGCAGACACGCCATAGAGACCATAAATAGCTGCTGATGTGTGACCGTGTCTCTCGCTTTCGGGGTTGAAGAACGAAGACCAGAATCCGGACACTTTGTTATCACAGTGGAGTTTGGGTTGAGTGTGGGTGTTATTCTTTCTCTTTTGACACTTGACGAGTCGTTTGGTGTTGTAGAAGAGATGGTGTTGTAAGAAGGCTAGGGGAATTCCCAAAGCTCTATAATAGAAGTTTGGTTATATATGCGGCAGAGCCTGATCGCCTGTGATGGTCGTTCTACATACTCTCTGTGAATTTGGCAGTGACTGCTGTATTTGTACAGTATAACAGAAGAATTTTAAAGGCATGAGCTACCCATCATTCTCAAGGTGAATTCATGACTGTTAATTCAACGGCTAGAATAACTGAACTATATGCAATTAAACAACACTATTTGTAATCTTCGCCTAAATGCACTAGTCTAACGAAGCTCTAGTGTGTTCTATATACTACCTATAATCGTAGAATCGCTTAATCTAGATCAATCGTACGTGTCTCTCTGTTAGAATTTCGATCTTAGTTAAGTGAACGTAGAGTGATGACAGGATTCCTTACAGTACTAATCAGGTTCTGCTCCACTATTGTATTCAGTCAGTAGAAAATTAAATACCTACTACCCAGTGTATATTGTTTTACGAGTCACGTGTCACATTTACATGCGTTGAACACTCACAAGACTTCCCAATTACATGGAGCTCAAGTGTTCTTGAAAGGTTTTGTGGCATAACTCTTCGTTTTTTTTAATTTTGTTTTCAAGCAGATAATCTACTCGAGCCAGTCGTAGCACCACTCTCAGAAGTCTCTCGAACGTCACCCTCAACAAATCTCTCAGAAACATCCAACCCAAACATCTCCCAAACACTCTCCAAAGGTCCCATTTCCTCATTGAACATCTCCAGGTTTTCCCGTGTCAACTTCTCAGGTCCAAATACCGGCATAGGTCTCAGACCAGCATCCAGCATAGCAAGATTTCTCGGTGTAAGCCTTTGGTGACCTAGTGTATGGCCATTAAAACGGTGACCGGGCGCTGGGGCGTCTTTGATGCTCTCTAGCCAATTGTCGATGGTTGAATAGAGCTCTTCTTGGTCGTCGTTTGGGTGAGAATTTGGAGGCTCCGAGGTCGTTGCTTCGCTTGAGGGAGGACTTTTGCGCTTGGAGGGTTTTTTTGGGTGGCGAATGGCTTTCCGGATACCAGTCCTGTTTCTCAGTTTCAGTCTCAGGTAAGACTCATGAGGTCTCAATTATCGTCCAAGTACAAGAAAGGTAGTCTTGCCCTTGTGATATACTGGAATAGACGAAGGGATTTGAAGGTACTTACCAGAATGACATTTTTCGTAGTGGCTTGTTGCTTTTGATTCCTCTTTTAACTTTTGGATATAGATTGTGGCAATTTTGAATGTGTTTTGGTCAACGATAGAAGGGCTAGTTTTTAATTTCAAGGGGTAATGTAGTTGAAGAGAAAGTGTTAGCAGAGAGGAAGACCAGTTTTGAAGAATTTATATTGAGACTCAAAGCTGGTCAGCTGTTGATGAATCAGTGTTCCTTGTGAATCCTTCAGTGCCATTGTCTCTCAAATAGAAGATGGCAGAATCCATTCACATACAGACTTCGCTTAAAAAGTGGAGACAGTACAGCCTTCCAAATTTGGCGTGAGAACATGAAGGACTCCTTCACGTATGCTCCTAAATTGTCACCACGTTGGATTATTGTGTCAAAAAAAGATAAATGTATTAGTGGTAAAGATAACCAAATGCATGTTTATCCTGTCTTAGTCGTGCAAAGACTTTTGAGCAAAACAGTTCAAAAGTACTGTATGGACATTAGCAAAGGACTTTTCGTCTCTACGTTACCTTAATCAAGTCGTCACTATAGTCAAGGCGTCGAATTAAACTGTGATTATAGAGACTTAATAAACACGTCAAAAAGTTAGACCCCCCTCAATTCCACAGAAGAAAAATGCTACCACGTGATTTTGTTGTAGAGAGATTCACCCACAGCTGGGTTGAATCGGCACTAGAGAGGTCTATAGAGCGACGGTAGGCGAATGGCTAAGTTGTTATTGTCGCCTTCTGACCTAACAAAATGTACCGACAACCTTTTCTGCCAAATCATCACCTCCACATCGTCCATCATCTCCACACCCACCGACCGCGACCACAGAGGTAACACGCAATGGAAAGCCCGCCACGCGAGCCAATAAATGTTATTTCTGTTGAGGCGGCGAAGAAGAAACTCAAAAGATCCTTCCATCGAGCCGACTTCAGCGATCATGAGATCACGACGGCAATCGAGGCCAAGGGCGAAGGTTGGGAGGCTTACCTCCTTTCGCAACGTGATGCATTCCGTGGAAATTTAAAGGATACTGGTGGAGATTTACTTTCAATCGCAAAGGCCAATAATGACCGCGCGTGTGTATGTTCGCAATGCCTTTTTGAACGCAGACTGGGAGCGTGGACAACATGTCGGACTAAGAGGTGTGAGCAAGAATTGAGAGTATTGATACATGTGGAGGAGACAAATATTCTGTGAGATCTATGCCTCTATGCCATTGATATCATCAGAAAGAGAAGCTAACGAATAAATTTATAGGCTACGATATCAAGCTTGCGAGATTGTAACCCTTATTGTTGGCCCCGAAAAAACCGAAGTCGCCTGTCACCGAGCACTCTTATCTTACCACTCGGAATTCTTTGATGCTGCTCTACACTGGGGAGACAAATCCGAAGTCGTCATGGAAGAAGACAGCGCTCAGGAAATTTCTGCATTCGTGGCATGGTGTTATACTGGACAGGTATACATTGCTTCCCAGCGCCCCGAAAAACTTTGGGTGCTTGCAGACAGAATTCAGAGTCAAAGATTTGCCAATGAAGTCATGTATCATATTCTATACTTGTACTCCGTAAGATCACTTTGGCCGGATTTGGCAGCTGAAATTTACTCGTTCGCACCACCTGGATCCAAACTGAGACAGGTGGTAAGAGACGCAATCGTTGCAGACTCACCGCTTACCAGAGAGGAGGAAGATGAATCCGATGAGTTTCAGGGAGCATGGATGCAGACACTCAAGGATGGAGGAGAAGATCTTAAAGACTTACTGGCAGATATTTTGGTGGCAGGGGGCAATCTTTACGGCGAGAAGCCCTCAAGGGAACAGCCATCCTTTCACGAGAACCATTGGAAATATCTGGAAACTATCCGAACGAGATCTCTGGAGGACATCAGAAAGGGCTCCCCAAGATTTTCGATTGATACAAGTGGAGATACACATGCTGAAGACTCGGACAGTCTTCAATGGGATGAGGCTGATCCCAAACTTTATTACGGAGAGTAGTTAGCAAGAAACTTGAACCAGAGATTTGTCCAGATCAACCTAAAATGAAAAAGAATATTTCAGAACACAAGGCATTTGGCGTTGGCAAAATGTAGAGAAATATTGTTTCAGTATTCTGGGCTCAAGAGAAATTCGTCTTTTCTATTTCTCTTTCCATGTATGTATCTCATACAAAATACAGGACCTCTACATCCTTCTCCAGTATATTGATAAACCCCTTCAGTAGCTTAGTGGAGGCTAAGGGAAAATTTCAACGATTTGGCCCACCACATTCGCAAGACCTGAACTACGACTCTAATTCTGCGTATCAGTAAGTTGCTGTCGCCCTTCGTTAATCGTCGTGGTCGGAGTAGCATGCGATTCGGAAAATAAGTAGCTTTTTAATGGTCGAGCTGTTTCAGTTCGTTCTGTTCTTCGAGCATCCTATTCAACTTTTCTTTTTCTATGCTACTATAGACTGAAGATTTTATGGTAAAACATTGTATGCCTTCTCGATAAGTGCAACTCCAACTCGTTTGTCTAGTAGTGAAGGCATCGCTGTCTGGAGAGTGGATTTGAGAATTGTTTATTATATATACGTTTTTTCTTATTTCAGGACTCAATAATCGTAGATGAGCTTATACTGTAGTATGTATTTGAGAATAAATAAAGTGATATTGTAGGGGAGTGTATTTTTATTCAGTGGCATGAGTGGTTCGTAGTATGATTACTCAGCTGCGCAAGTACCGGGGGTCGTAGAATTGATTGGCCCTCGCAAGCCCTCAGATTTCCCCCAGTACTCTCTCTTAGGCTGACCCCCGCCCTAACATATATTCATGTTCCCCAGCGATCTCTCTAGCAAAATCAACAATGTCTGTGTCAATTTCTTTGAAGTTGCCTTCTTGGCCTTGGCGTCGCATCCAAAGGAGAAAGCAGACCAGCTGGCTAATATTTTGTTGGAAATCAGTTGTATATGCACGTTCAAGAGACTCGATTTTTCTTTCAAGAGTTCTGTGTTCATGGGCCAAGAAAACAGGAACGTAGGTTGTGACTTGCTGTCGTTGTGGATAAGATTCATTATAGCGACGGGCCAAGAGAAGAGTATCTCTAAGTTCGTAAAGATTTGGAGACGACATGGTATGATTTTGAAATTTGAAAAGGTTTAATGTATGGGTGTGAAATCAGGAGGAAATATTTGGTGACTTCAGATTCACAAAGGGGATCATCAGTGCTTTTATTATAGCATCTTCTCACTGTGGAACCTCTGGTGTCTGACACATGTTTTGACAAATATTGGAAGATAACTCTGAGTCTGCCATGTTTTTGCCATGTAACCAAATGAGACAGTTGTAAGAAAGAGTAATAGCAAATAGATGGCGCATTTCCTCTTGGAAATCTAGTTACACAACCACGAGCTTATATCTGGGACAGCGATGATTCATTACAGTGCTAACCATATGAATACGTCAGTAATACAGTGAGACGAAACTCTGAACACACCTTTAAACCCTTTGCCCCTTAGTATACTAACAGTCTTGTCTGGAAACATAGAAAGCACAAATCCTCCTGAGCTAGGTCGGATTTTATCTGGACTCCATGTTTGAAAATGCCACCTCGTTGGATGACTAGAATTTAATATGGTTTACATCCACAGTGACCAATCCCCCCTCAAGGGCTATTCGCCTTATAACAATGAGCATCAACATCAGTAAAAACATAATTGATGGATAAGCACTTACCTAGCATAGGTGAAAATTTCGGTAGGTTTTCGCTATGCTAAGGGCTGATCAGGTGGTTGTGCAGAACAACAGTAACCAAAGTATCAGGCCTACGAGCATTGTGTTCTCTAGTCATTTGTATTACAATTCCTATCTTACTAGAATTAACACCATATATTGGGGAAACTTCGCCAGTGGTCAGTCACGGCGATAAGAGTATAATAGCAAAATCAACGTATCATGTTTCTGTAAAGAACTTCTATGTATGTACATTTGGTGACATTGGCCAGCAAAGTCACACCTGCGCGTAGACATGCACCTGAATTCTAATATTTCCCACCCACAGTATCTCGTTGATAACCTGGTCCCTGACAAAAGATAGTGTTGTAATCGTTTACGAATCGCCGTCTATAGAAACTTTGACGTAGTCGTAGGTATGCATGTCCTCGATTCTCAAGGCCAAGAAAACCTAGGATGCAGTATGTTGTCAAGAGCAGCATACAGTATCTAGGGAGTCAAAGGAGCCTTAAAAGTTGCACTTTCGTGGACATTCAACTTAGCCATGACACCCAGATGTTTGCTGAATGGAAGGCTGATCTTAGATGTTTTTATAATGTCTTTGTTCCTCTTTCAAGAACCGATATCCAGGAAATTTCAGTCTCGCGGAATACTCTGGTTTCTCATCATAAATAGCATCAACGACCTGGTTCAAATCCTGTCGGGCATACTTCTCGTAACGAATGATAGGCTCGAAATCTCGGATAGATTCCTCCCACCGTCGGAGCTCTTTTGCAAATCCATTTACTTCATCGGCCCGGTCCTGGAGACTTTTCAGATCGTATGTCAGGTAACCACTATTAGGCGGCCTATTAAAAGTGGTCCAAAAATCAATATGGTCTTTGAACGTCGTATTTAGTTCCTTCAAGATAAATTCCAGCTTCTTATCAAAATCATCGATCCCTTTTGAACCCGTAATCTGAAAAAATATCTGTGCTAGGAGCCACTCTTGCCTCAATTGAAAAAGCATGTCGGCTAACGCTGAATCGGAGTACGGGTACGGTTCACTGGCAAAGGGGCTGTGAAGCGAAAACGGGCTTGTTGGATGTTTGGCGTTCGAGAAAGATGAACCTGGTCGATCGCGGGTCGTCGCTGAACGAGTTTGCAAGCGTATTGTGGTATGAGTTGATTTGTGTTTCTGTGGTAATTGTAGAGTGGAGTTGTGATCATAGTAAGAGTCTACGATGGGAAGGGGCTTTTATATAGATGTTGTGAGGACTTGATTAGTCAAAGACATTTTCTGTGACTGGGATTGGGCGTGCTAATTTTGCAATTTGTGATTCACGAAATCAGTGGTTACTAACAGGATAGTAGCAAGGATCAGAGTTATACATTTATTCACAGCATGTCTCGTCAAGAGAAGTGACGAGTTGTAGTTAATAAAATGTGGTGAATTCTCATACTTCCTATGCTATTCAGTAGACCCTAGTTCATCTTTACTCTTCATAGGACCGTCTTTAGCATCAAGGATGTTCAGAAAACCTGTTTCCTTAATAGGACCCGCTTCAGCTACATAAATTAAATAAGCGACCCAGTAGAATCCTTGCATTTTCCTCTTCTGTCGAATGGGCGACTTCGCTTACTTCGCAATTAGTGAATGAAAAATTCGCAGTTGAAAAGTGGTCGGACATGCTTTCTGCTTGCTTTCGAGAAATGTGGACTTGCAAGACTCGGATGCTGGGATGTGATATGGTAGCAGCCTATCTTAAGCCTCGGGATCGAACATCGCCGCATCCAAGAACACTCCGAAGTCGTAGAAATCCTGGTATAAAATGTAATGATCATGACATGCCTCCGGTGAGTATTCTGTACGTTCCCAACCGATCGGGTCCATGGTTTTCTCGCTTATTGCGTGTTTGGTGAGAGCCATAGCAAAACTCTTCCAGCCCCATACGTGATAATCCTCATAAGACATTCTGATAAAATGCATCGCAGTTATTTGTGCATAATTCCAATCCAACTCATTGTGGTATCCAAAGGCCTGCATTCCGGGGATCAGGTGTGGTGCCAGTTGATAGATAGCATCGACGACCTCATATTTGCGCTTTCGAAATTCGACACCATCAAAGTCCTCTCCTACCCCAAAATGATTGTCGAAGACTTGTTGGTTCATGAAACCTTTGCGCCTAATTCTCTGGTGATCAAGGACTTCGAAAGAATACTCGCGGTATACTCCTGTCCACTGGCGAATTTTGTTCGCAAAAGCTGGTAATTCATCGAGGATTTGCTGGAGCATTTCTTCTCTGCTTTTAGCTTCGGCTAGTTGCATTAAGATGTGTGTGAGGATTCGCTCCTGAATTGACCAAGGAGTCCCCTTGACCATGTTGAACAGCCCAATGGTCAATATGGGACCAATATATCTTGTGGTTCTTGTGAAATCAGTTTTCTAGGATAGGGAGGAATAGACAGATCGACCTCTGAAAAGAAGCGAAGGAAACAGGTAGGTAATCGCAGAGTGTAAAAGACTGAGAAACAGACGATTAATGCAATAGCAATACGTTGTGTTGCGGACGATTTGCTGGGACTTATTGATTTGACTTTACCAGAACAAAGTGGAGCCAGAGAGAATCCTTTGATGCAATGAAAGGTTGAGCGTTAGGGGAACGAAGACATTGCGTAAGTGAAGGGCTACTTGTAGCTCTTTGCGGTTGGTGCGAGAGCTACTTATCTACAGAAGTCATTTCACTCATTTCACGTTATCTGCACAGCTTTTGTTGAAAATCAAAGAAGAGGTTGAGAAAGACAAAAGTGTTCAGTTTTGAAACTTTGTGGTATTGGAGTGTAGTAGATAGTCTAGTTCGCCCGCAAACTTGACGCCATCCACTCATACCTGAAATACCTCCTTCCCATGAAATGCACTCAAAAGGCTTTTGTGTAGCAGAAGCCTGCTTTGCTACACAGATGAATATTTGCCTGTTCAAAAGTTCAGACACAGCATTGTGAGAATCCTAGTCGGAAAGCGCCAATTAAAGATGCTAATAGGATCTTTGAGGATTGGAGATATCAGCGTGGACGTTCATTTCGGGGATCATGAAATTATGAGGGAATTCATCTCCGTTGACTCCTCCATATAGGCCGTAGTTCTGCAAGACCTCGTCGGCGGCAAACGGGTTATGAAATTTAGTCCAATTCCATTCATCACGTACGAGACTGAGCTGCGATAGAGCTCGTTTGATATCCGCTTGTCTATTGTTGCCTGCGGGAACATACAAATCCGAAATAGCTCTCATAGCCATATCATGGCATGGCCTGAACTTTTGTATGTAGGAGTATTCATTGAATCCAGAACCTGTGTCTGCCAACGCTCGGCGCAAAAATCCGTCTCTAGCTTTTGCTGTAAGATCATGCCTCTCATAGGTTCTTGACTGGCCACCCCAGTCGCGTATATCTCGTTCAAAGTACGGTAGGGTGTCCATTAAGAAGTCTATTTTTGCATTCAGAGTGTAGTTTCTCAATCTGCCAGCAATCTGGAACAACAAACTTGCAAGAAAGTATTCTGGTAGTGTCCATCGCCGCGGCTGTAGAGTCATGTTGGACTGCTCCCCGACCTGATAATTACTGGGGTACCGGGACATCTGACCGAAGTGTACTTTGAAGCAGAAAAGTATTTCAGAATTGATAAGAGAGTAGAGTCGAAAAGTAGGGGTTCAGGGAGAGCGTCTGAAAGTGTTGTAGAGAAGTTATTTGTGTATTGAGTGGTATGGCTGAGTTCTGGACAGCGCTCGGCAACTGGAATTCCATTCCATTCCATACACCTCCTCTGGAATATTCCATTCCATTTAGAAGAAGGTCTGGAATATTCCATTCCATACCCCCTATTCCACTGGAATTCCATAGAACCAAATCACATGACCCGGAGAAAAGTCCATCCGCTTCGTGGACCAATAGGAGACCTAGATTCCGGTAAATAGTATTCCGTAGAAGCAAGAAGGCACGGAAGGTTAGGTGAATTATGCATTTAGAATCAAGGTATAGATTTTAAAGCGATTAAGCGACGAAGAGATTGACTAGCTCAATATCTATAGGCTGAGTATAGCGGATTAAGGTTATCTTAGTATAGGTCTATACCTAGCTAATTAATATTCACTCCGCTTGAATTTAGTACTATTCTCTGATTAGTCAGAATATCCCCTGGAATTCCATTTTCCATGGAATTCCAGAGCCTTTTTGATGGAATATTCCATTCCATTTGCAAGATGCTCTGGAAGGAATATTCCATTCCATTCCACCTGGAATTCCATGGAATAGGTTCCATTTGCCGAGTGCTGGTTCTGGAGTGGTAATTGTGGATTTGGTTTGTGGTTGAAATGTGGAAGAGAAGGAGCTCATGTTGGAGGAAGCTTCCGCATTTATATAGAGCTTAAATATCACAAAACCATTCAGAGGGTGTTCTGCTATGCTTATAAACCGGTTTGAAGGTCACTTGTAACTTGGAATTACCACCGTATGCCATTCTCATACGGTCGAGTTCTATTGGTGCATTGAATAATAATCTGTGAATATTTCTAAAAAGATAAGCATCAAGCTTACGTAGCGAAACATTCCTATCATCTCCAACGTCTAGAGATGTTAATGTTTCCTTCAAGTGCCATAAGAACTATAATATAGCTCTAGTTCTCAATACGTCAATTTCATACATCCGTGATGGTACACTGAATGGTTAGCGCTAGTGACAGAGTAATATGACTTCTTGATGTATATGCAGAGCAATGACTACCTCTTACCAAAAAAAGATCAAGTTCACTATCCGCTACTCTGAATATATTGGTTTAACTAAACAATAGTCAAGCGATACAGGATATCTTGTTGGTTAATACTTATATGATCTCTAGCTAAATGAGTGCACTCTGCCAAGAATATATCTAAGTGTGGGTGTCTTCTGTAAGAAAATGTCACGTGATTTCTCCCCCCTTAGGTATACGTGGGCAGCTCCAGGACGCATATATCGCGATAGTATAGAAAATTTAGTTGTACTATAGACACGCAGTACCAACATTTAAACTCTCTACTATAGTAACCCAATAATCTGAAAAGATCAAGTTAACCATTTAAGGACTTCTTTTAGCATAATATCCTCGACGACTGGAGAGACATGAAACACCCTTATCTTTATTATATATCTATCTCTACCTTGCCTCTAAAAATACCGATATTATGAGCCTGTAATACTAAGGTATCTCCTATTCTGAACTACGTCTTTTGCGAGGATCAAGCATAAGTCTTCATTCACGATCCTCTACTGTGAATTAAAACAGTTTATGACTTGGTGAAAGAGGAAAAATGATTACTGTGCCTGTACGGCATGGGTAAAATCTGTCTAAGTTGTCCATATATATATACAATCCCAATCGGGAAAGTGTCAACTGAGTAGCCACCGCCAGTACTGTAACCACATAGAAGATCCTAATCACTTCTCCAAAATAATACAAGCACGGCACACAAATAGTACCAAGTTCCCCCAAAGAACCCAAAAAGTCCAAAAGGAAAAAGCTCATGTGTGAAAACCCCCCAGAACGAAATGCAAAACACAACTATCCCCCCAAAAATAAAAAAATATGAATACCTCAGTCACAACACATCCAATAACCCACCCAACACATCCTCACCCAATCCCAATCCCCAACGACCCCCTTCCCAAAAAATAGAAGCCCCTTCCCAACCCCCCTCCCCCCAAAATACAAAAAATAGCAAAAAAGTAAACAAGCCAACAAGATAGCAATGCTCGGTTTCGATCCGAGGACCTCCGGGTTATGAGCCCGGCGCGCTTCCACTGCGCCACATTGCTTTTCAGAGCGCTGTTTGTTGAAACGACAATGTTCTTATCCAGACTGATATATTGTAGCGTGAAAACTCTGTTGAAAATCTTTGCTTGACAGGTGAGTGAGTAAGAGGATTGTGCCGATGATGTGCCGGTTGGTGGTGGGTTTATTTGTGGGCCATAGATGGATGGATCGGATGGAGTGGATGAAGTGCATGGATGAGTGAAGAGACGATAAAGATGTTTTTGCTTGGTCGGTGGGCAGCTGAGGCATTGTCTGGATGGTAGAGCTTACTGAAGTATAGATTATATTGTGATAACAGATGTAAATTAATCAACTTTTTTCGACGAGAATAAATAGACCCAGTTCAACTTACATGAGAACAACATGAAAGCACAAAACAAGGAACGGAGAAAAAATCGCACAGAGAAAAATCCCTTTCATTATTTTCTTCTCAAAAAGAAAGCCACTGCAATTTGTACGTCCCAGCAGCTAAAGAACCCCAAACGCCCAAACAATGCAATCCCAAGTGCTCCGTCCCTTCCATTCCAATATCCCAAAAAGCATGACAAGAAAGAAGGAAGAATATACATCACGATCCACTAGGACCAGCCTCTTCATCCCCCTCACGATTGTCAAGTTTCTGTCTTTTTCCTCGAAGGAAATCCCCCAAAGTATTACTTAAACTTCTCGTCCTGGTCACTCTAGTCCACTCGCCTTCTGTTCCCAAAGATTTGCTAACGTGATCTAACGCGTTCGCCGTTTGCGGTGGTGTGTCTGATTCATCGTAGTAGCTACTAACATTCGTGCCATGTGATAACCGCTGCGACCCAGATTTTGACCTTCGAATTGATAGACGTGGTCGTTTTATACGTGGTGATTCAACACCACGTCGTAGTGTGTCTGCAACGACCACACTTAAGCCACCAGAAAGTGGTGAGATAAAAGGCCCTGGTATCATACGCGCTATCGAATGTCTTGCAGCCGGTGTGACAGGTCGGTCTGCCTCGGGTGGTGCAGGAGATTGTTGAAAGTTGGGGTGCGTGTGTAAATTTCCATGCGAAGATGACCTGTCGGCCACTTGTGGCCTCAATAAATCGCTGAGTGATGTTTGTGCATCCGTAGGGAGTACAGGAGTGGATATTGTGCTGATGACTGCGGGTTTTGGATCCAGAAGGCTTTCAGTTGATCCCAACCAAGAAGTTTCGAGAACCGTTTGGTCCTCTTCCCGAGAGGATTGCGGGTAAGAAGCATTTGAAAACATTTTCGGGGTGCGCGGCCTCGAGGAGGACTCTGCAAAACTAACCCGAGATGACCTTCTGGTAACAGGATCAAAATCGTAGTTTGCGTCTCCATGCCGAGCCTGCACTTTTGGTCGTACTGATTCGAAGTTATTTTCCTTTAACGTGGGCGCAACCTCGGCACTGCTAGGATCCTGATGTAGAAGTCCAATTCTTTCTTCTCCTTCATCAGCATCGCCCCCAACCTCTTCCTCGTCATCATGAGAAGGTCTTCCGCTAGTGATGAGGTATACACCAAAGAAGGTCAAAAGACAGCCTCCAACAAATTTCGCTACGCTCTCTCCAGTGGTTTTCTCAAAGTCTCTGTACAGGATGGCACTTCCAATGATGACTGAGAGGGTAAACATAACAAATTGGATAGGGATGACCTGCGTCGAATCAAACCGCTGCAAAGCCTTATTGACATAACGGACTTGCATAACAGCTGTGCCTACTAGAACAGCAATGAGAGCATATGTCACGGGAGTGGTAAATGCTCTCCAAAGTGTCGAAGAAAGCATTGATGCAACGCCTTTGGTTGACAAAGCCGTATAGCCACCTAAAAAATGTCAGGGCAGAATCTGTAAATAAATGCACACCACTCACCAAATAAACCGACGAGCCCAAGGTCGATTAGTGACGTTTTATTTCCATACTTCGGACTTGCCCACATCAAAACCACTATCAGAAATATTGTGATGGCCATATAAATCTCGAATTCAAGATTCGTTATGGCGCCCCATATTTCATGAGGGCCAAATTTCTTCTCTTGGGTCTTTGCACTCAGCACTACCGTAACGGCTCCTCCCACAGCGACCACCACACCCCAGAAATCCCGCAACCTAAAATGTTCCTTCAACATGATCGGTGCTATCACACAGTTGGATATCAAAGCAACTACGCCCAACGGCGAAACGATCGAGGCCGGAGCGAAGCCATAAGCCAAGAAGTTGCCTGCTTCTCCAATCGTCATCAGAATGATGCCGCCCCACCAATATGGCGACTTGAGATATGTTTGAACATGCGTGGTCTCATGCCTGGAGCACGTAGAAGTATCGGAATCGGACGAGAGGAAGGATCTCCTCAATGGATCGTCCTCATCGCCATCCACCTGCTCGTGATTGTGGTCGTGATCCGAACGGTGCCCGTTCGTGCCCGCTGTCCCATAGCCACCCTGGAGTCCCTTTGATAAAGCCTTTGCCCTCTCTTTCCGCTTTGCCTTCTCTTCGTGTAGTCGTATATGCGCATACCGTTGGATGTTGAGGGCAAACGATATTAGGATGTTCCCGATGATTGCTGTGACGATGCCAATCAATGACGACCAGCGCTGCAGCTGTGTCCCCCCATCTACGACCAAGAATACACTGCTGAGACCGAAAAGAGGAGAAGCTGGAGAATTCGACAAAGAGCTGGGATCGGTAGGAGTGGCAGTGTCGACTGCAGGTGCGGAGAGATACATGGCAATTTTGAGGTTGTAATTGATCGACTTTCAAGTTTCACCCCCTCATAGGCCCCCGCAGAGCGAACGACTCCCGGAAAGTTGTGTTAAAGGCAGATTCCGACATAAGCTTGAGGAGGTACGGGGCCTTGAATCGGTAGAGAGCGATGATGGACTTGCAGTTGACTTTTCTCCGATTTCCGTTTCCAGGTGAATACTCGTACTGTACGAATATGTCCTCGTAGGACTGCGGAAAGTGGATGCGGTTGGTTGCGAGCTTTCGGGGTTGATGCGGCTACATCGTCATCTGGCAGAACCGAGCCAAGACCCTGAACACCCTGCAGAGTCATAACCGCAACGAAGCGCGAACCTTTTTGGAGCCTCTCGAGCCTCCCTGACTCCCAAGACACTAAACACGATACCAAATTGCGACGCGCCGAAAAATGAGCGACGACGATGATTTCGAGGTCGATACGCCTGAATTGGCAGCGGATGATCCCATGAGGGCATTCCTGCCGCAGTCCTTTGGAAAGAAAACCAAAGAGGCAGATATTGCGGCGCAAATTGGGCGCACAAAAAGAGTGGTTGATAAAGCTTCAGTGCAGGCAATTCCAGCACAGGAAGCAGAAGCAGAAGCAGGGACCGAGAGCCGGGCAAAGCAAGAGCCAGCATCAAAAGACTACGGATCCGACGATGATGACGACTCAGACGACTCCGATGAGTCTGAAGACGACGAATTTCCCGTCTCTCATGAACTGGTTCTAAAAACCCACGATCGCGCAATCACCACCACGGCCCTCGACCCCTCGGGATCACGGTTGATCAGTGGCTCTATAGATTGCACCCTCAAGCTGCACGACTTTGCTTCTATGACACCTACAACATTACGAGCATTCAAGAGTGTTGACCCAAGTGCTTCGAAAACGTCGACCAACTCCGAGACACATCCTATCAACCATGTGGAATTCAATCCCCTCTCAGGAGGCACTTTCCTGTGCGTATCAGCACATCCTCAAGCAAAAGTGATGAGCAGAGATGGTGAGGTGCTGGCAGAATTCCAAAAGGGAGATATGTATTTAAGGGATATGAACAACACCAAGGGACATATCTCGGAAGTAACAACCGGCACATGGAATCCAGTAAACAGAGAAATTTGCGTCACGGCTGGTACAGACAGCACGTTGCGGATTTGGGATGTCAATTTTCGGAGAAGTCAAAAAGAAGTGATTGTGCATAAGTCGAGAGCAGCAGGTTCGGCGGGAAGAACGAGAATGACTGCTGTGGTATGGGGAAGTCCTTTGCAAGGTGGCAGTAATATCTTGGTTGCAACGGCCCTGGATGGAAGTCTCGTTATGTGGAGTGGCGATGGACCTTTTGCCAGACCGACAGCAGAAATTAGAGAAGCCCATACACCAAATACATGGACCGGGGGCCTTGATATAAGCCCTGATGGTCGAATGGTTGTCACCAGAGGTGGTGATAACCTTATCAAGTTATGGGATACACGAAAGTTCAAGACACCTGTGGTTACCGTATCCCATCCTTCAACGTCAGATCATTATTCCATGACGAACATCAAGTATTCTCCCAATGGATCCAGCATTTTGACAGGATCAGCATCCGGTCACCTGCACATATTAAATCCAGGAAATTTAAAATCAGAACTTGTCACGCCAGTAACTCCAGGATCGCCATTAATTACAGTGCAATGGCATCCAAAGCTCAATCAAATTGTAACAGGATCCGCCAACTCAGAAGTTCACGTGCTTTACAATCCAAATACCTCTTCCCGAGGAGCAGTGGACGTTATGTCCCGAGCCCCTAAGAAGCGCCACGTCGACGATGACCCCAACTTTACCACCGACCAATCAACGGGAATTTCTGGAGACAGCATCATCACTCCAGGAGGCGTTCTAACAAACACCAATACCACCTCCTACGCAGCTCGCCATCCCACAGTGGGCCTCACAGCCTCTGGCAGATCCCGTGATCCTCGCAGACCGCAAATCCCTATGGTCACTCCTTTCATGAAATCTAAACCTGATGAGCAGTTCATTAATGACAGTATCCCACTGAGTAGTATGCGTGATGAAGACCCTCGCGAAGCTTTATTGAAATACGCTGAGTTGGCGAAGAATGATCCGATATTCACGAATGCGTGGAAGGAGACCCAGCCCGTGACTCAATATCGGGAGGCGAGTGATGACGAAGATGATGGGCCGGAGAAGAAGAAGGTTAAACGATAAAATTTAGTGCACTCACAAAGACACCTTTGATACCCGGAGTTTTGGGAGCGAGGAAAACTGTAAAATGGAGTTAATGTTTATAGGAAAAGATATCATTTTTAGGCCACCAGAAGTGAAGCCCTAATTTCGAAATTGGAAATTCTACATAGCTTGAAATGATTACTTAAAATACACCGCAAATTCCTCTCTTCCTTTCCACCTTATCCATATGCATTCAGTAGCATAGCATTCTCCCTGAAACTCCACGAAGCTCATATCATCACCATACTACACACAATAAAACCAGAAGAATCGAAGAGACAGCCATCCCCACATACTGTAGTCTAGCGCACCCAAGTCCCCAAGTCCCTCCACCATGCATCCAAGCCAATCTTCCACTATCCTTTCTTTCCTCGTTTTGTTGCACGTCGCGATTTCGTCACACGTTTTTTGCATGCTTTTTTTTGCGCGGTTTTGCGCACGACGGTTGCGGTTTTAAGTGGTTGGAAGTGCTTGGGTGGGGCACGTGAACACGTGGTGTTCGCGTGGGTTGGGTAGGTTCGGTAGGTTTTTGGTGTTGGCGTGGATTGAGTCGATGAGTCAATGTTGAGCTGAGGTGGGGAGATTGTGGGGATGAAGTTTCTTTTTTTTTCTTCCTGCTTTTTTTTGTGGCTTTGGTGAGAGGGTGGGTGTGGGATTTGGAGGCAGGTTTGATTTGGGGTGTTTGATGGGTTGGTTTAATGGGAATGGAAGAGGATTTGTCTACGGGGGAGAGGGGGGGAAGACCAGGGGATTTTGGGTGGTATGTTGCTCGCTTATGGGAATTGAGTTACTGGTGTTGGTTCACTTAATTTGGCTCCTTGGGGGAAAAGAAAGTCATCAAAAAGGCACCAAATATGCACGAAGAGAAATCCTAGCTAAACAGGCCCTTAGACTAATCGAATCATCAGCCGAAAACCTCAGACAATTATAGTGGTTGTTCTATATATTTCGATATTTCGAATTGAGTTACGCCAATGGAAAGAGAAGTAAACTCCAACTTTTGTCTTTGCTGAGAGCTGGACGTCTAATTCTGATTGAGATAATCCTTGGCTCGTACCGAGAGAAACTCAAGTTACTTCGACTTTGACGACGAAGTCAATAGAAGAGTACCTATTTCTCCTTATTACCACTACTTTCTCTTGCCTTTTTCTCATTTTCCCTCATTTCCTTTTCTCTCATATTTTTCCATGAACCATGGTCCCTTGGGTCGTCCTATTTTTATGGTACTCAACCTTAAGAGTTCTGAAAAGCTCCTTTCCATCCTCCGCATTGACGAACTTCTCGAACTAAATTCCCTAATTCTGTTTACTTGCTTGCAAAAGTCTCTCGTAGGTCTCCTGGAATCTGGACGTCTCCTAATATCCCAAAGAACTTTCAATACCTGACATTGTTGCTTTCCAAGTCAAGATCGAGTGCAGTGCGGAGTTGCTGCCCTCTTTCACGATTTGGGCTGGGTTCGGCTGGGCTTAATTCTTCATACAGTTCTTTGCAGCGTTCTATATAGGTTCATGGCAGGGAAAGTAAGTCCAATTCGTAGAGAAGAGCGTCAGCGTATGCATTTTCCTGTGCCATGTAAGCAGGGGTGGTCAGGAGGCTTCGATGAAATAGTCAACTTATGGTATGTCACCGTATGTGATACGTTGTTTCCAAATTCCTTCAAAAATCCTGATACTCCAACGGTTTTGTCTTTTCTATATGCCTGTTTCTGATTTGAATCTCAATTTCGATTGGGGATGCGTACTTAGCCCAACGTCTGTCACGCTTTACGATGTCATCTCAGGCTGTTTTGAGTAGGCCTGTCAAATCGTCAGCATCTCTTTCTCCGCTTGGTAGTTTCCAGTAAGAATCCTCCCAGGGGCGTTGGATTGTCTAACTACAGGAGGTCAAATTATTCATAATTAGTAAAAGTATCATATTTCCACTACAAAATAGTTGCCCTACAAAGAATTTGGAGATACCAAGCCTTCTATTGTTATGGCAGAAGCACCCTGGCCAACACCACCTGGCCCAGCATACGCTGGTCCGTACTATGACAATACGATAGCCTATTCCAGGGCATTCCAATTAGCCAGGACCGTCCTATAAGACGCACCTTTTGCCATCTGGCTAGCTCTTCTCTCTATCCTTACTTTATTCCCACACTGCTCCTGGTCTTTTCTGACACGTATCAAACATTTACATGTGCTTTCTTCGTGCTGTTTCTGCCCTCTTTCCGTGATGTCATATTGTTCTCCTTCTTGGATCCTGCGCGTCTTTCAGAATTGATCGCTACAACTTTGTCAAACTCGACTTTTAGAGCCATGTATAACGATACGCCTTCATATGTTTCGGTTACGTACACGTCAAAATCGTCGTCGCCGTAGCTTACTAACATTATCTTAGCAAAAGCCTCCTTGAATTTGCTTATCTCGTCGTCGTCCACACAACCGTAGGTAGCGATAGTGTTCATTGTTGCGTTCCAGCTTATGACTTGACTCAGCTTTGGAGAAAACGTCTCAATGACATTTCTATGGTCGTAGCCATAGTGCGCTTCAAAGTACTCCGAGTCAATTCTTCGTGGGAAGGGTAGGTCTGATTCGTATAGCAGAGCATCAGCAATTACGTCGGCCTATATAAAAATCAAATCAGCAAGCAATCCTCACAGAAGGTTTTCAAAAGGGCTGCGGGGCACCCACATCATGAGCCGCGGCATTACCAATTTCCTTCACTCGCGTGTCCTGGTCCTTCCAAGGCTTAGTTTTCTCCATGCGTCTATTACGAAGCTTTGCTCCAGCGACAATCAAAGGCTTGAACTTCTCAGTATACAATTTCAGCTCTTCATGCGCTCGATTCAACTCATCCATATCATGTTCTTGGGCCTGTAATTTCTCCTTCTGCTCGCCAACGATCTTCTGAAGTCCATTGATGACAGTAGCTTGGTTTGAAATCTTCAGTTTCCGTCCCTCAAGCTTCTTTACAAGGTTAAGATGTGTTTCCTCCACTTTCTGGGTTGACTCCTGCTGCAGACGTTTAACCTTTGTAGTAAGTTTGTCATTTTCAAGTTTCAGATTGTCCAACTGTGTTTGTACTTTTGGCATGCTCTTAGATGTATGTTTTTCCAACAGAACATTCAGATCCTCAATTCTGTCTTTATACTCCTTCATGACATTTTCGAATTCGATTGCTTGAGCAGGGCCATTCAAGGCCGCCCATCTGTCCATGATTTCGTCGAGGAGTTTCTGCATCATGTCGAAATTGGTCGAAAGATCGGCGAACAATTGGCTCTCGGCTTCTTTCATGGCCGAAAGATCGTCTTGCTGCTTCCGCAAAGAATCGCATTGGTAGTGTAACGACTCTGGATTTTCTTTCATTGAGGTACAATCAGGTGTATCATTTTTCTTTACCTCAGAACGTCGAACTTCGCTCTCGAGGATTGTCTTCTCAAATCTTAGAAAACTACTCTTGTGTTTGAGCAAACAAACCTTGATCTCCTTGGAAAGTTTTTCACTCCAGAGAGCATCATAATCACATGCGAAACCCTGCTCCAAGTCTTCTTTCCGGACCGCTTCGAGATTCTCAACATGTGAATGTCGGGGTTGACTGGATGGATCGTCAGAGGTATCGATATCTTCTGCGCATACACTTTCCTTCTTCGATTTCACGGTTTCCAAACTCAACTTTTGCTCTCTTTCGTTTGCTTCCTTGAGTTCCTCCTCAGGATATTCAATCACGTCTTGATGGCTTAGTTGCATTTCTTTTGTTCTTTTGGTGATCTTTTGGATTGTTGGGGAGAGGCGCTCGATTTCCTGGTCCTTCTCCCAGATGGGAACCTCGGAAGTCATATTGGCATGAATTCGAGCGTACGTCATTTTGCGGATGAACTCTTCCTGTACCTCTAACGGCAGACTCTTGAAATAGTCCAAATCCTCTTGGGTGAGGCGTGAATCTTCCATATGTGGAATTTTGGTTTGGATTCTCAAATAAATAAGTCGGCGTTGTAGTTGGTCTGCTGCATGATCGAAGTCTTCTCTATGGTCATGGTGGTTGTGGTGGTTGTCGGCTTCATGTTTCTTGTCCTTGCAATAATGTTGTTTACGAACAAGAGGCGTATTTAGTTGCCGACCTCTTCGAGAAAATCCTATTACCAATCTCCTGCGTTTTGCTATTCACTCACTCACACAGAACTTTGCAATAACCCAAAACCGCGTGAAAGAGGTTGATGCCAGCCTCCATTTGCCGGATATCATCGCTTGAAACTGGATGGTGTTGTTCACCATTGGACCCACAATTCCCATCTTCACCCTCCAGTTTTTCATTCTGTCCTAATAAACTTTTAAACCTTGTTGCAAGTCTGATCCGCCGATCACTTAGAATGTTTCAATCAAATTCACTGGCTTCAAGTCAGGCACAGGATTGGTCTTCCGTCACGAGCAGGCATATGGAGAAGACGCATCATTGATATTTCGTCGGCCATTTGGAGCCTTGTATACAAAGACTCCGTACATTCTACTTGGTTGCTACCTCGACCACTTCTTCGAGCTCTCGATATGCCTCCTTTATCTACCCAAAGAGCCATGGATGTTGCCGGCATTCGCAAAAAGCCTGTCGGATTATACATATTGGAGGAACACGTGGAGATCCTGGCACATCAAATCCCCCAAGGAAAAGAATTATTTTCGATTATTAAAGCGAGCCTCAGAAACGTCGATGAAGCTCCGGTAGGAACAGCCAGAAACGAGCACTGGAGATTGGCTTGCCAAAGTTATCTCCGAAATGTCAGCAAAACACTTTCATGGGTCACATTTAGGCGCCAAATACTCTACCGCGAAGCCCAGGCAGACTTGTGGAACAAGACCAAATCTTTTGATCATACCTTTACGAAGAGTCGGATTCCACGAGCGGCCATCCAAATTCAGAAAGAGACTGGCTTATTGGCTCAGGCGACGGCTCAGAAAGAGAGAGATGACCCGGGATTGACGTTGGAATATGAGTCACAATCAGAGGTCCTCCCGTGTAGCGATTCTACGACCATAGTCCCTGACAGTCTCACTAAATTACAATCCTCGAATGCAAGCCAGAAAAAACCACCATCCAACAAAAGCGAACCACAACCTAGGGAGAGCCAAGTACAAGTCGTTGATAAAGAATTACGAAATTTCAAGATGACATTGCAAGGAGACCAAGCGAAGATGCAACGTATGAGAAAGAGATTTTTTGGGCAAAAATTAATATGAAGGCGGGCAGTGAGGTGGAATTGTGGGAGATCTTTACAGCATATAATGTCTGACCACAAGCCACTACGTGTCTGCTCATTCTTCAGCGAACACATGAGTGGTATTGTGCCAAGTGAACGAGATCCGCTAGTCATGGATATCGCGAATGAAAAGGGTCACTTTGGAACTGGTTACCTTGAATTACCCCAGTCCAAACTAGACCTACCACACCTAGAAGAGCTCTCGTTGGTTGTAGAGAATGACGGGACATCGTCTTATTCTTGAGTAAGATATTGGTAAATGGATATTTCTCATGACGTGTTGATCGTTCATTGTGCGTGGTGACTAAATCTGCTTGAAGTATCCCGCCTCTGGATATATAGTAATCTCTCTGTCCCTTTTCAAAAGAATCATAAAAGCGACTCAATAACGGTATCACCCAAATTAAAATGAACAGGAGAATTTCGAAGAATTCCTTAATAGTCAAGATTCCTTGTATAACTACATGTGCCAGATTTACTTGCTTAGGGCACTTCCGCAGTTCATTCAGGCAACTATTAAATCTGGTACGAATTATGTAAATATCGAATTGGCATTTACGAGAAAACTTTATGTCTGAAGCTAAACCAAACCCATGCATGTACACAGCAGTCACAATTCCGCCATAATGCTTACCACAGCCCCTACCAGAAGTCTTCTAGGGATTAATAGGGGGAAATCTCAGTTACGGCACAAGACATGGGTGGCAACTACAGTAAATAGAAAGGCTGTTGTACGGTGAATATGTTTTGAGAAGCACTTGTATATACAGAGATCACATCTAGCCATATGAAGTCTTTCGTACATTTTGAAATTCCTTACAGTGGTGTACTCAAGTACTACTGATGTTGCAGTTGTTTCGCTTACAAATGAGGTGGGTACAGGGGTGTTGTCGCTTATCGCATTTCACGTGACATTGGATAAACCCACACCATGACTAACTACAATAGGATAAGCTGATCTTCAACGACAACCTCACTTCTTCATTTCTTCACCTCTTACAACCCCAGGAAAGAGACCACATAGAAACAAGATGTTTCTAATTGAGCCATACAATGGTAACTTCTGGGAACGCTTACCAGAAGCTGGTCAAAATCATCAAGTTGATTTGATGCTTGCTACACACTGGCGGCTAAACCCCCCCTTCACTTGCTTCTCCTGTCCTTGAATTTCATTTGCGATCTCATGTTTTCAAGATCCCCCATCGTTGGTTCAACTTTGTTGGCAGATTACACAAAGTCCCAAGCATGTTTTGCGGAATACCCACTATTCCTTGATAGATTGTTTCAAGCACGGAACTATCTACCAAGCAATTTCCAGAAAAGGTGTACACAGCATTAGTACCTGCATGCAGCTGCATGTACTCCTTAAGCGCTAAGATTGTCAACAACTTGTTGTTCTGTTCTCCTTCACGATCAGTCTGAGCTCTTTCACAAGAACCATTCAATTTTCTAATTCAATTCTGATGAATGACTCCTCCCTGAGGTCTTTGGTGAAGCATTTGGTGCAGATGTTTTAAGCGAGCGACGCAACCACTCGGTGTTTATTTGATCCGATCCGACTGTCGCGCTAGCCTTATCGGCTTGGACCCCCCTCCTCCACTTTGTGAGTTTTTTGATCTACCAAAAACCTTTTCTTCAACAACAACCTCGTCTCCGCAGTCAACGCTACAGAACGCAGTAGAACGCAGTATCGCAATGGCTTTCACAGAGAATACACCACCCGTAACGCCTTCTTCTAACGCAAGAATTAGGCGTCTTGAGTCTCTGAAGAAAACCTTCAAGGTACCTTCTTCAATGGGCTCTATCACCTCTCCTCGTATTCGTAAGTCTGTCTGCTCTCCGCTTTTGCTATTGAGATGAGATCGGTAGTGTCATCTAATGACCCTGCATCGAATTGAACTTGGCCTGTCTGGAATTAGAATAATGCTGACCAAGATATATAGGGGCCGAAAGTGGTCAACCAGAGCCAGCGACACCAAAGAATGTAGCTTCGCCGCTATCTTCTGGTGGGACTCCACAGTTTTACACTCCGATCAATGCTCCAGCTGGTCATGCTCCAATCGACAACGTTGTAACAAAAAACAGTGCCATCAACAAAGGCAAGGCTGTTGATACAACCCTTGTCAACCAGACTGGCCACACCTACCAAAGCGACCATTTAGCACCTGGTAACCAAGTCGCGAACGCGCCTCTCAAACAAGGCACGGGTGCGACAAACGCGACACCCACTAACAACGTCACAAGCGCAGCAACCCTTGGCCAAGCTAACAACACAACTTCTGACAACGACGCTCCATCTGAGGAAGCTCCTACCACGAAGCTACAGGCCAGATTCAAAGGTCAATTCATTGCGCAAATGGACATGCTTGAGCTTCTACCTCAGCGAATTCATATTCGCAAGGTTGGAAAGGAGTTGTGTGAGCAAAAGGCTCAAATCTACGAGTTTGAAGAAGAGTCAGCGTCTGCCCTCGAAGGACTGCCCTACTTGGAGATGCAGTATCACAGCTCTAAGCTAAAGTACAACCAGCTTCTCGAAATCTATGGGGAAAAGGAGCGAATTGCTGAGGCACTCTTGAAGGATACTGCAAACATGTCCCCAATGGAGAAACTCACGGCTCGTCGAGCAGAACTGGCTGTCGTCGAGATGAAGCCTGAAATCCTTCGCCGAGCCATCGATCTTGAGGAGTTGGACTTGGTTCTAGCTGAGAAGAAATCAAAGTCAATGAACGCCGAAGACAAAATCGCTGCATTGAAGGAGAAGGTAGACAGTAACCAGGAGATGTTGGCCGTCACCGAAAAGGAGGCAGATGCGCATGTTTTCAAATTTTCGGATACGCTTCCTGCCAGCTCATTGACCCCAGCCGGCATCAAAGCATCACTCGAAACAACTGTTAAGGTTCTGACAGAGAGATTGGATCAGGTAGAGCTACTCCTAGAGTCCGTTACCGAAATTGAGAAGAAGGGGGACGACGAGGGAGATGACGAGGACGCTATTCAACACAATCGACTCAGAAAGACCCGTTCGGCACTCATTAAGGAACTTGAGGAAGCTCACGAACGTAATGAGTGAGTATCATCATTTTGTTTCCGAATTTCTGTCAAACATGATAACTGACTTCAAGGTTCTGCAGGCAACTTATTCCATTGTTCCTTGTTGGCTACCACGTTCGCTCAAAGCGCATCGAGGAGCTCATCGCAAAGAAGGGTAATCGAAAGCCTGACGTTCATCTACTCGCCACAGGGTCTGCCGCCGCTCTTGATGCTGACGTCAAGGCTGACGCTACCTTGGATGTCCATTTCGACAAGGACAAGCTCAAGCAGGATGGCAAGTCCACTTACTTCAAAGACTTCTATCACCTCGACCCAGAGCTCGTATGGAAGCACAGAAACTTCACAATGTTCGTTGACATGATCAACATGGGTGTAGATATGGATACATGGCGCAACCGAACCCCGGCTTTTGTCGACAACTACAATAAGCTCATTAAGGAGATTCTCCCCGATTTCAAGATCGGCAGTGATGAGGAGCTTCAAGCCGTATTCGAGTTGGATCGCGCTTTCGGTACTATGGAGGCAACGTACAACAAGATCGCCTACGACTTGCGAAAGCCGGCAATCCTTGCGGAGAATTATAAGCTGTCAGCTGCAGGTCCAAGTGCTGGTCCAGACGGTGACAAAGCTCGTTCGGGTTAATCGGATTAAAGGGACTGGGATGGAATACAACATACGGAGGTGCACTGATAGACGCGCAGATACCCACGGTCGGCTATAAGCAGAAGCTTGGTTTACAGTCACAAGCATTCTTGTATTTTGTTTTCATTTCTTTTACCTGGAGCCAAGCATTGAGCAACAGACTCTGGATGATGATTATTGGGAGGGAATCTTAAGTCTTGAGTTGTATTCTTGCTTTAATACACTCAGCTCTGTACACACTTCTTTCTTTCTTGTTCTTTCTCTTAATATGTAAATTAGTACATGGATGGGAATGAAATGAAGCTGTTCATAAATCTTATTTCGATGACTTCGTGCTCACTGATTCTCGTATATCTCGTGCTCTGCTCATAGCCCCTGTAAGTTGACGGTTAGGTGTTGTGCAAAAGAGCAAGCACTGCTGGTAATTGGTAACATCAAATAACCACGGTCACGAAAGATCAGAGTTCATTTATAATTTCTCAATTTGCATACTATGTCTGTACTATTCCCGAGAGAACATAGCTCTGATCATTTCCTCCGAAAAACAAACTTTGCAATTTTGACGTCCCCGATCACGAGCCATGTCATCCATGACTCCCCATATCAATCCACCCCAAATGTCGAAAAGCAAGTAGAAGCCACAGGCCTCAGCATAAATCATGAAAGTACAACCATAACAGAAAACCATTTTTTGGAAAAGAAAACTCAACGCCAATATTCATATGAGTATGATCCATACCACCATAAAAGAAAACCAGCCCACTGTTAGCCTCACACACCCCCGAACACATCCCCTTGGCCTCCCCCATGAACAGAAATACATCAGAAAAAAAAGTTCACGTTAAAATCCACCAGCATTGAGAAAGAGATAAACACAGTTCCCATTTTGTCCCGAACTACTACAGAAGACCTCCGTAATGGAATCCTTAAGCAGCGGTTGGCGTGAATCGAGATGGCGGAACTGGTTTATACAAACTCATAAATACTCCTTCGAGAAGCAACAACGATTCCAATTTCGGTCCCGAGCTACTACAGAAGGACTCCATAATGGAATCCTAAAGCAGCGGCCGGCGTGATACGAGAAAATGTAGAATCAAGGAAACCCCCATACGCTCCGAGTACTGGCCAGTGACTAGACAATTGACCAGATTGAACGATTATTGGTAATTGGGGAGAGCGCGACCACGGGGCTTCACAATCTTGCGCTTCTTGGCGCTAGGCGAGTCCTCTTCGCTGCTATCGCTCGAATCATCAGATTCATCGGCCTTGCGCTTCTTGGTAACGGGAGAAGCGGTGGAAGGGTTGGTCGCAGGTGTTGAGGACATAGTGGCTGGTCCGGCAGTCTTGGTTGGTGTCTCTTCGTCACCGCTCTCAGAGCTTGAACCCTCGTCGCTGGGGTAGTAGTTGGGGCTGTTAGAGCCCAACTGACCCGTGACTGTATCATCGTTCAAGGTGGTCTCCTTTCCGATGTCGACGGGATTCGCCTCCTCAGGTTGCTTCTCGCTCTCTGGACCGTCAGCAGCGAAGGCTTTTTGTTCAACATACGAAGCTTCGCTCTGGATCTTTGCATTCAGCTGTTTGGATTCCGGAGATAACTCCTCGTCAATCACAGGAACCTCCTCCTCTGCCTTTCGCTGCATTTCAGCTTTCAACTCCTCAAGTTCCTTCTGCAGAGACGCGTTCTGGGCTTCTAACTCCGGAATCCTATCGTCGATCATCCAGGCCAAGGATCGTCTTACAAAATCCTGATCAGCAGCCTTTCTATCAAACGCATCTTTCATGCTTTTGTATTCTTGCTCGAGAACTTTAAGGCCATCCTTTTGCTGAAACAGATATTGTTCGTCTTTTAACATTGCATCCTTATCTCTGGACAAGTCCAAGAGAATCTTGACGGCAGCTGGTTTGAGTTCGAAAGGCTGGGTGATGTCGTGTTCTTCTTGGAAACTTCTGGCATTCTCTCTATATTCTCTAAGGCGCTCCATGAGATCATCATCTACCTGCTGACAGTGCGCTGCGAGGACACGGACTGCCTCAGCCTTTTGCTCTAACTCGTTACGCTCCTTCTGCAGTTGAGGTTTAATTACTGCTTCATCAAGGCTACCAAATTGTGAGTTTACATTCCTAAAGAATGCGGCATGTGGAGAGACACGATAATGAGACTCCTGGGATTAATATTGAGGTTGTTGTGGATGGTGATCTTGCTCTTCATATAGATTCTGGAATTGTGCAAAATCGTCCTCCCGATCTTCATCTTGATGTTGATGTCCTTCACCGGGGTTGCTGATTGACGTGTTGTCATTTGTTGGGGTCTCGAGTCTGTGAGTTGCAGACTCGGGAGCTGATTCCTGACCAACTGGAGCTACTTCTGGTTCAGTCGCAGGTTTTGGAGAGTACGGACTTTCACTTCCTTGACTGATTTCAGAGGGGCTTCTGGTGCGAGTGCACCCGCACCCTCATCATCGGAATCGCTGTTGTCATCATCATAACTGCCGCTGTATCGGAAGGTATCTTCGGTGGTCATGTTTGATGGATTTTGGGAGGAGGAAGAGAGGTTCTCCGCCAGGTTTGTTGACTCCTCTTTGGGAGTGAATTGCTCAGGTACAGTGGCGGGAGTTGAGAGGGCTTGAGGGTCGCTGGCAATAGACTCAAGGACGGCCTCAGTTGGGTACAAAGTGGAGATTTGACCGAACTTGTACTGAGCTGGAGTTAGCTGAGCTGGAGTTGGTGGGTTGGTGGTCATATCTACCTTTGCGGCAGCTGTTGGGCCACCGGAAGCTGCCGCTGGGGCAGTTTGCTTTACCGGCTCTGCAAACTCGCCCCAGCCGGCGTGAGCCTTCTTGAAATAAGAGCTTTGGTTGTCGGACATTTTTGCTTGTCGGCGATTGATCAAGGTGGTCGAAGTCAAAGAGTGCGTGGATGGTTGAGAAGTATCTTCTGCGAGAAAGCTAGGTAGATGAAGTGTTGCCGGGTTGACAAGAGAGATGTCTTGCGGATGACGGTGAGAGAGATGTAATGGTTGACGGAAATCAGATTTGTGGGAAATGAGCAAGACAATATGAAACCTCCGGCAAGACGGCCGCAATTAAACTTGACAGACATAATAGTCGATTCACTAGCGATTCGTCGGCCATAATCGGGGTGAAGTCATTAAGCGAAAGCTTACAGGAGGTGCCAAGCTATTGTTGGAAGTTCACAATAGCAAAGTGGCTGGGGTAATATGGTACCTATTTGCCACCCTCGTACTACTAATATAAGTGTAATAGGTAAGTATTGTCGCTATTACAACAGTGAATGATTGTTAGGATATCTGTGACGACACGTACGATATGTTGCCCGTGGGCGTCCAAGGTGTAGGTTATGAAATCGTAGAACTGTCTTATTCGAAGATTCTAAGCTGAGGAGAAGAGGAGAGCTCGAGAGAGCTCGAGTCTACATACATGGTGTGGGTCGCTAAGCGACGCCACGTGATACAAGTGGCACGTGATGGTCAGAACCGTCACAGGTATAGCCTTTATCTAGTAGCCTAGGCTCTACTTATTAAGGTATAAATAGCCTTATAAGTACCCTACGAGCTATTTAACCTAAATAATATATTCTCTACCTCTTATATAAACCTAAGTATTAGTAAAGGATATATTTAATTTAATTTTATTTTATTTAACGTCCGGCGAATACAACTAGCCGACTCGTAACTAGGTTCTAGAAATCCCATAGTAGGGCAAAGGACGCTAGGGAGGTGCTCTAGGTAACAGGAGGTGTAGAAACAAGACTACTCTACAGGTAACAAAGAAAGGAGCAGGCCCGCTTCTAGACAAGCCCTAGTAACTAAACAGGTAAATATAATAGGAAGACTAAAAGAAGGTAGTAAAAGGACTAGTCGGAGGCCGGCCGTATAGGAAAAATCTCCAAGTAGAAGTTGGATTTATAGAAGAACTCTCTAAAAAGCTTCTCCGAGAAGGGGCTAAAGAGAAAGCGAGGGTCGTATTTAGCTTTCGCTATAAGTTTAGGGATCTTTCGCTTAACTATTCGGTAGAATAGAGGGTAGAATTGTGTCTTCTCCTTACTATAGGAGTAGTCTCCGGCTTCGTAGAGAGTATCGAGGTAATAGAATCGGGTGTAGTAAATAGTAAAGTCCCCGTGGCTAGTTCTAGCCGCTATTAGGCGCCCGAGAACCTCGCGTAGGAGCTT